>JASAMX010006551.1:0-16239 GCA_030248175.1 Microlaimidae sp. YZB2_3
AAAATTATCAAAAGTTGTGTCCACTTTAAAAATGAAACATTTTGCAAACAGTTTTAATTGCGATATCTATGTATCATATCAATCAGTAATTAAATTTAAGTGCTAAAAAACTTTATATATTTTTGCATATTTGAAAATATGGTAAAACTTTACCATTAGTAATTTACATCAACTGAATATTTTGTGTTTTTTTATAAAATTGAAAAATGCAAACTGAATTAGCGTCTACGTATAGGACGTCAAAAACTTAAGTTTTTGTTATTTTTTTAAAAAGGATCAGCTGCATAAAGATAAATTATTGTTGAACTAAAATAAACAATTTCGCAAAAATTAAATTTTATTTTAAATTAAGTACGCATAAAAGTATTAACGGTTCCCAGAACTTTTGTCTTCTCATAGTACGCTTTTCAACATCTCGTCTTCAACAACTGATCTTTGGAAAAATTTTTTTGTTTTTTAAACATATTATCTTCGAAAAACTCGTCTTTGATGTTTAATTTTATTAACGCAGTTTTCAAAAGACGAGTTTTCGGTATTTTGCGACTAAAACCATGAATTTAATTGAAAACCTTTTATTCCTAATCTTAAATAAACCTCAAAAATCAAGCAAAACTTTAACATGATAAACTTATTAATTTGTTTTTGAACACGATATGTGTACTTAAGCCTAAGCGAAACTTTATCGCAAGCTTGTATTTATTTAATCATGTGTCTTTTTGAATTAAGGACTAAGAATACTGATTTTCCAAGCCTTAGCGACACCTAAAAATCAAGCAAAACTTTAAATTGTTTGGGCACAAAAGTGAAAACTCGTTTTTTGAAAAGTACGTTTATGAAATCGCTTATGTAAAAGAGTTTTCAAAAAATGAGATGTTTAAAAAACGATCTTTCCGAAAAAGAAATGTTGAAGACGAGATGTTAAAAGACGTAATGTGAAAGACCTCGAGTATGATTTGTAAAAAAACTAATACAAATAACTCTTCTGAACGCTTCTGATAAGCTTTATTAAACAAAAAAAACCACATTAAATTTGCAATTAAACCTCATTAAAAAAGTAAATAACAATAAAAAAATACACAAAGCTAAATATATGTTTAAAAATATACTTTGATAATATTTTGCTAAACCAAAATGCCATCAGGTAGCATCAAATCAAAAAACGAAAGTTTTTTGGTAAATCATTTTGAAAACTGTTTTAAAGTAAATTGGGTTGTTCCAAATGGCATTAAATTTCTGAGAATACTTTAAATTAAGTGTAATCTATTAATAAACAATTTCTGATTTTGAAAAGCCGCCAAACAGTCCATTTATACTTATTTAGAATGGCTGAAACATTACTGAAACTGAAAAAGTCTCCTTAATTAAGTGCTGTATGTTTAATTTTTGTTTAAATTTATATTAATTTTTTGTAATTTTGTTGATTTTTTCAGAAATAACCACAATTCATTCTTGTTTATTCCATAATTTTTATAATTTTTGTAAATAAAAAAATAAAAACAATAAAATTAACATGATTACAAAAGCAAAGTAAAAATGGGCCAATCTTTTTTCAGAAAAAAACAAAAAAATTAAAGATCATTATTTCAATCTGTTCACGGAATTTAAAAACCAAACTGCAAAAACCTTTGCTTGTTAGATTTAACGCTTTCATACAGCTTTTAAGTTTAGTTATATTAAAAAAAAAGTTAAACGGTTGCGCAGTCTTTGTATTCGGTTATACAAATTCAGGTTTGTATTTGTGTACTAACAAATACTAACAATAATCTGAAATATGTGTAGTATAAATATTCAACAATTTATATTTAGCCAAATTATTATCAACAAAATATATATACTTTAGGGTTTATTCCGAATTAAAAAGACGGAAATTCTTAATTACAAAACATTATACAACACTTTCAATGACCGACGGTTCATTAATCATGTGTCAAATTTACGCAACATTAATTGCCTTGGGTCTTGTCTGTCCGGCACAAAATGATGATGCCCCCGCCTGATAATCTTCTAATGGGCGTTTGGGGAGGGTGTGGGAACAGAGGTGAAGTCATGAAAAGGAAACCGAACAGGACCTTATTATGTTGACGAAGGCCCTTCTTACCCCAATAAGAAATCGTTTTAATGTGCTTTTCGTTGTAAACACACTGATTGAGTATGGCGCCCATTGAATGTCGTTACTTTCAATGGGTATTTACTTAGCCACTATTTAAAACACCAAAAGCGTATCACTTCCTTTATTTTTTATCTGAACACATAATTGTTAGATTTAAATCTTGCATGCTAAACTATTTAAAAAAAAACGACAATGTTTTAAAACGTTTCAATTTTTCTGAAAAAATATTCTACGAATTGCTGCTTGGTATGAGAAGCACATTCAAAGTTAGAAAAAAGTTTGAGTAAAATCTGAATCTCAAAGATTATTAAAATTTATGTTTTGTACCACAGAAAATTAGCTGCACAATAATATAATCTATTTTTAAGTTTACGAGATATCATCACTTCAATTTAGTCACCGACGAACATTTATTTTTAAGATTATATTTTATAAAATATTAGTATTATTCAATAATTCTCTAAGCCCATGAATTAATTTTATTTGATTCTATTTTGATGATGATTCCAAAAATTGTTTTTAAATTCAAAATTCTATGTAAATATAAACATTATTTTTTATGAAAATTAATTTTTGGTTAGTTTTTGCTTATTTTGTATCCCCCTCGCTTGCTGGTGTGATTGGGTGGGGCAAGATCTTTAGCGCCCAGGTGCGGCCCCCGCCACCATGGCGCCACAAAGTTCCGTCGGTTCCTTTTGATTAGGAAATCCCTCTACAAACTTATTTACAACGAAATTAAGCCACGAAAAAGGGGTGAGAAGTTTATGAGGGTGGAACCCCAAAAAAACTTTCATTGTCATAAAAGTCTTTTTTTGCAGTTCATGCAAAAAGAACGCATTATACTATTAAAACATTGTAATATAATTTTATTATTATTTAGATTTAAAATTTCTTTGTACCTTCCGTACTTTATTGATGAAAAACTAAGTAATTAAAATATGTTATTAGATGAACATGATATATAGAAAAGTCTTTAATTTTATTGTAAAAACAATTGTAATTTTTAATGAAATTTTCAAAAATAAAAAACTTCTTTTTAAAATCAAACGAACATTGGTTTTAATCATTTTACATAAATAATTACTGTGCAAAGTATGGCATGGCTGGAGGAAAATAATGCAACGTTTGTAAAAACTTTTCCATGTTTTATCACATCATAATTTTCTCATATTTTAAAAAATTAATTTTATTCTAGAATTGTGTTTTCACTTATTACTATTAATTTTTTGAACAGTACTTTATGATCTTAACTAATTCGCCTTGTATCAACTAATGGAAATTCTAAAAAACTTGGCAACATGCGACATATATTTTTAAATATACTTTTCAAATTAAAATTTAAAAAATTATGGGGCAATATTATATTTTATTTTAATAAAATACAGTTTCAAGAAAGTAAATTGGCAAGAAATCAATGTGGTCGTAAGTGTGACCCACGGGGTCCGAGGAGTGACTCCCCCTTTAATTTACAAACCAGGTGCTAAACAGTGGGCAGACACCGCGTCGCCTCCGCCCCTTGTTAACCCTCACAAAGAGGTCAAACAGAAGCTGTAATAACTCAGGAGAATGACACCTTAATAAATGGACACAACAGGATACCTCCCGGCTATCTGCCCACCGTTTGGTACTCCATCACAGGACACCGCCTTTAAGATCATAGGTTTGATGGGCTTTCAAAGCCCTTTAAAAACACACTTATCCTTTAGTATATGGAGTTCATTTTGTTAAATCTTTTTTTTACAATAAAAGATTGAAGTTTTTTATTTTATCCTTTCATTCATTAGCGACTCTCAGAACACAAACACCAAATTCAGTCCAAAATGAGTAACAAAGTTTTTTATATTTTGATATTAGATTTTTGACGTTTTTTGCGTATAAAAGAATTTTAAAACTTTACACTAATAGGCTGGTACGTTAAAATCAAGCTCACATGGTTATCTTTAACTTAATTTGATTCTAAGATATAAAAATAATGTAAATTTTCTCCTTAATCGACCAAAATCACGTAAGAGATATTGAAGTGTGGAAAGTGCGTTCGCAAACTGTCGAATCGCTTTAATTTTTTGTTGAAAAACCGCGCAAAAAACTACTGAACGTACTATTGCTAAACTGAACGGAACGACCAATTAGCTGCGCGCCAACTATTGTCACGAAGATTAAACAACATCGTATGTAAATTATTCGTTACTTGGTCGATTGTAGAATTTTTAAAGTACGGTTCAATAATTTTTTACTGCAATTAAACGTTTTTAAAAGTTATAACTGAAAGACTAAAATATGAAAAATTTTAAATTTTTTCAAAAAAAAACAAGGCTCTAAAAATATTCTAAAAAAATGTTGTTTAGTTAAACTAATTTTATCAATAGTTTTTGCAATGAAAAAAAAACCCAACCACAAAAAAACTTAAACAAATTTTTAAAAAATATCCCTAACTAAACCTAAAATATAAGGTCTGCTTAAACTATAAATATATAAAATCTTACGTTTTAAAACATTGTAAATTTTGGTTTTTACCAATTTTGCTGTAAATAGATATAGGCCCTCTCAACAAAAAAAATTTGTTAGAAGAAAACGCCAGGCTAATTTTAGTCGAGCGAAAATTGCAACGATAAAAACGTGATCAGCTGTCAAAACAGAAATTATAGCAAACAGCGGTTTCCTGCACTCTAAAATCATCGGAATACGCTCGTCAAAAGTAAAGAGAAGTATTTAAAATCTCTAAAATGTTACAATATGAGATGAGAAGTAAGTTCTTCTATAGGTTTCAAACCCGACATTCGTCGTCAACAAAAAACTTCATAAAAACGGTTAAAAAACCAAATCTAAAATAAAAACAAGTAAAATTTTTTAATTTATTTGTTTTACATCCGCATGTAAATAAATGAATTAAAATCCAATGCTTAAAAATTAAAACTGACGACTGTTGGTGAAATATTATATATAAAATCAAAACGATTGTTGGTGATATGATATCTCCCGGTTTAAAATTATCAATTATGATATATATTATTCTCATTATTTTTAATGGCTTTATCAAGTTTTTAAATGACATTACATGTAATTGGCATAATTATATTGTGGAGCTCCAAGAGAGAAAAACAATAATAATCCTATACTTACGCATATGTTGTAGTTTAAATTTAATTGAAACCGCTAAAACACATAATATACTTAGGATTTTAAGATTAATCATAGTTAGTTTCTTTTTAAATCCGAATAAGGACGTCGTGGAAACCTATCTAAGCGTAATGTTTTTAACAAAATATTCAAATTTTTAATAAAATTAAATATTATTTTTATCAAAAATTAGTATAAATATATTACTGCTTTTAAAATGATGAGGATTTAAAAAGTGTTCACAATTAGATAAAATCGGAAATTTAAAAAGATTTTTAGACTTAAAAAAATTATCAGTGATTGATTTTTTTTCTACAAATTAGTTTCCCTCTTGAAAGCACAGAAATTCAGGTTTTTGGAGATTTTAAAATCGTCAAGCCCTATTTAATAATTTTAAAGGTATGTGATAATATGTGTTAATGTGATAATATAATCGAAATTTCGCGCGTTTTCGATCGGTTGATCTGCATACTACGAAAGATAAGTAGGAGATACGGTAATTATGCATTATGGTGACGCTTACGCTTATTCTATGTTCATGTATAAACAGAATTCCAGTGCAAGGTGCCTATATAATTTCAAATTATAGTTTACGGTGCGCGATATTCAAAAACTTAAATTTTATATTTTGTTTTATTTCCAACTAGTAATAAAAGAATTTTTTTGACTATTTTTTTCCAAAAAAAGTGTTTGGCATTTTTACATGGTATTTTTTCCAATCCGACAATTTGTGTTTCTCTTGTTTTAAGCTAAAATGAGTCACAAAACTATATTTAAAAATTATTTAAAACTTTATTTAACTCGTTTTCAATTTAAAATATTGGTTTATGGTTCGATATTAACCGTTGGTTTTCTGAATTTCGTCTGTGGTGTGTTATATAACACACCAGAGACGTAATTAAAAAACCAGACTGTAGCCGACTTCTAATTTTCGGAAAAATGATTATTTTATTACTGGTTGGAATTGAACAAAATTTAAAACTTAAATTTTGGCTTAAGCTTCTAACGCTTCCTGGCACGGAGTCTTCAGAGCCGTAAGTAGAAAACTTGGAGCCAATGGAAATTTTTGGGACTTTCAGCTGCGAACAATCAGCAAACTTGGATACGTTGAAACATTAACTCGGTGGGAATTCAAATTCCTACCTTTCGGTTTGCTTTGATTGGCTGGCTGTGTCTGGTTTCGCGAAAATACTGCTACTTTTTAGGCAGTGCCCATTTACACGACACTTGCCCAATTAATGGCAGTTGTTTTGCCATTTTTTGTGCATGACAATTAATGGCAGTGCTCAAAAATGGCACCAAATTGTTTCACTTCTGATGAAGAGTGGAATATTTTTCCTTAATATAAGATAGATATAGTAATATATATTTTTGATTAAACGACATATGGGTATGAGTTTTATATTTTCTTTGTACGCGAAAATCAAGCCATATAGCATTTTTCGTCCGAAAAGTTTGAAGAAAAAATTTTAAAAAATAGTTTTGGATAAATTAAACACGTTTTTGATTCTTCTTTTTTTGCTTAAGCACGAAGAGGAAATAGAACGCTTTTTTAAAATCAAAAATCGATATGGGTAACCCAAAACTAGGTTTATGGATTTTTTATATTGTACACCTCAGATAAAGTAAGAAACTGACTTAGGGTCAATGGAATCAAGGGAATTTGGAGCTGAAACTTGAAGCCAAAACTAGGAAATGGGTAACTAGGAAGGAAATTTGCAGGCGAAAGTAAAAATATCTAATTTCGACCTAATCGTAACCGAAGCCTAAATCTAAGCCCAAACCATTTTTTTCCTAAGGGTTCTAAGTTCCATTGTTCGGAGTTTCATGTTACCAAGTTTTCCAACGGCTCTAAATTTCCTTTTTACGGCTCTAAAGACCCCGTACCACTGTGCTTAACCTTTCGAATTTTGTAATTGTATTGTTAAACAAACAAAATTTTGTAATTTTTGATTTTATGATGAATTGTTTAGTTTGCATAAATTCTATATTATAAAGTTTTGAGCGATTAAAACGCTCAACAAATATAGTGCTGCCTATCTTTATTAGGTCCCAGTGTTAGTGTTAGCATCAGTTTTAACGTTTTAGGAATAGCACTTTTTAGAACCGTGCTCAAAATTACCTTATCTGAATTTTAATATTATATTATATTTGAATTTGTATTTTGTTGGTTTGTGTGCGGTTTGTTCTTTTAAGAAGAATGATAAGATCTGGGGTCGCATTCTGAAGAAACCCTGATATTTACCTCGAAAATCCATTCTAATGAAAATATAAAAAATAAATATATATTCTAAATAAATAAACCTGCCGCATATGGGACAGAAAATGATTACAATGAATTTTTTTAAATTTTTTTCTCGCGCCGCAAAACCACCTCGCGCAAAATAAAAAATTTAATCAATACGCGTATTTTATTTTTAATTAAATTAATCCTACAGGAGAAAATATTTAACCAACTTTCGAGTTAGATAAATTCTTATTTTAAAAACAATAGAAAAAATTTAACCCGACTTTTACCTAGGTAAAATTGATTTTTCACTCGCATCCTTAAGCACGTAAAAAAATTTACCCTGGGGTAACTTTTAACCGCGCGTCAGAATGCGACCCCTGGAAATTTCATGGCATCTTAAATAATGTAAAATAGTTCGATAATGTTAATGTTTGGAATTTTATGGTTAAACATGAATGGCTCTAACTGGTTCAGAAAATTTTTAAATCATATTTTCAGCAAACTCTGTGAAATATTAAAGATGAAATTTGTATTAACAAAGAGTCCGCAAACAAGACAAATAATAGAAGACAAACTTTTTATTACTTAATTTTCTTATTTGTTAAAAGTGCATTTAGAAGTAGCTTTAGTAAGTTCCGACATATTGCAAATAAAAAATAAATTTAAAAAATTATTATTTATTCTAGAGGCTCCTTTAAAATAAGATTAATGTCATATAACTTTAAATGGGGTTTTTTTGATATTACAAAAAAAACACAATCTTGATTTCACATTCTTTAAGAATGTATCGTGCACCGATTGATTAATGTTCAATTAATTTTTCTGTCAAGTGCAGTAACACAGGTGTTTCTTGAGTGGATTTTGAAGACACATAGCGTGCGTTTTACAACAAATGTCAAAATTAGGATCAATGAGATAAAAGTTTTGTTTTTCTTTAATTAACATCTATGGTGAATTTGATTTTTGGCAGCTTTTTACATTTTGAGCAACACCATGATTTTTTTTGGATTTATCGAACAAAACATTGGTTAAATATGATTTGTGCGATTCTTTACTGGATAAAAAAATGGGGGTCGTCTGATAAATAATTATAACAAAATTTTTACCACCAGTTATAAAAACATTTATAATAACGATAATTTCCAACTCAATTGGTTATCAAAAATTAGTAAATGTTATTTTTTAAATTTTTTTTGTCCAATTTGTTGATTATTACTGGCAAAATTTTGTATTAAGTAAACAAAAGAACCTAATTTTTTTTTATATATTCGGAGTTTACTTTGTTTTTAATGCTTCATTCAGGTGATAATCGATCGACGTCAACTGATGTTTTGGGTCACGCTGAAAAAAACTATTACAGAAAAAAATAATGTCCATATAGTTTATTTGATTTCCATAGCTGTTTATTAGTAAATGTGTACGTTTAAGCAAAAGTATACAGCTTGTGCATGAGTGGTCCCCAAACAAGTAATGTTTTTAAAATAAACTTTCCTAAGTATAGCAGTTTTGCCAGACAGTTATTGACAAAGCTTCGTAAAAACAAGGACCAAAATAATGTTGTCATAAAAATGTTGAAAATATTACTGTGACATGCCATTACACACAATATGGATCATCTGGTTTTATAGTCTGATTTATATTTTATACATGATAGTGATAACTAAACGTAATATAGGAATTTTGTATTTTATGTACATATCATGATAAACTGTTTATCATCATCATCCATTGTATAAAAGTTTAAATTTATTTTTGACCTTTTCAGAAATTTCAATTACTGTTCTAAAAACTGAGTTTTAAGATTCAATAAAATTATTTTTCCAAGCCACACGGAAGATATTGTTTTAGGTTTTATTTTTTATATCGCAAATAATTTTAATTTTTTTTCACACCTGCAATCTGAACTGAAGAACGATCGGGGTGTTGTGATTAATGTTTTGTCAATTTCCTGTCTCATCGGTGACACACAGGTGTTTCTTTCTCCGGTTTTTAAGTACACAGGTGTGCGCCTAATCTGGGGCACTATTTGTTTTCTGATCGAAATCAAGTGATTCGAATTAATGAAAGTTTTGCCCTACAAAACTAAGGCGAGTCAAAAAAAGGTTAAAACCAAACAAAAGTACTTTTCAAAATAACCATGTTCACATCAAAATATTAATTAATAACATTTTTATTTAATTTCTACCAAAGAAAATGAATAATTTAGTTTTTGACAGAAAAAATTAAATGTTTTGAAGCGAAACAACCTGATTTATTTATCCTGTGAAATTTTTAAAATAACAGGTGCAACATTTGAGACGCCTCCTTAAGAAAGGAATATCGAAACACAATTTTTTTCGGAGTTTTTTTGCCAGAAAAGTGGGTCAATGCGGGTTATTTATCGTTGTCGTTGTTTTTTTTACGGGGAAATGTACTGGTTTTAATAGGTCTGAAGGATTTTCGCAACGTTGATTGCACCAAAAAACACACAAAAGAAACATTAAATCTATCTATTTTTAACGCTACTTAATTTTTTACTATAATACTTGAGTAAGTTTAAATTTTCTAAATAGAAATTAGATGGGATGTCTTAAAAAAATGATTTTTTTGAGAAAAAAAACATTTTTTAGCTGTTATTGATCAGTGAAGATCATTAAATATTTAAGTTTTAGACAAAAAAAACACATAATTTTGCTCAATATATTGAAATTGTACACCCTTTATTGTCATAATACTTTTAAGCATTTTTTACACAAATGCATCCTTACACCGAAGTTTTGCAAAATTATTCCAAGCTCATATTTCTAAAAAGTTTTTTATTTCGGCTAAAACTGGGTATGCAAGACCAAATACGCATAACAACAATATCAATATGATATCACTATTTTTGTGTCTCCGCCGCGATTGAATATTGCAAGCTTTAGTGTGCCAGACGATAGCGTTCTGTCTCTGCGCCACAACTTCGACAATTAGATTAGTTTAATTTGGATACAAAGTCATCGAGACGGAAATGACTGGAGACAAAAAAGGGTATAGTAGGTTTTACTAAAGTATTTATGAAACCAGAAAGCTAGGATTTTGTTGTTTACGGGATGCACCACCGAGCAACATTTTAAAAAACTTCAAGAACAAAAAACAAAATAACATAAAATAACAAGACTTACTTATCTAGTAAACCACGAGTTTGTGATTAAATAGCGTCCGTGATTGGTTCGCTTTGGCAACGCAATGCACTTTGTTTTGTATATAATTTTTTCCCTCCAAGGTGTAAACGGGATTAAGACTCTCTCAAATTATTAGCTTTAACAAAATTACTTTTGTTTGATTTGTTTCTGAGGAACAAAAATTTCTAAACTCTATATAATTTTAGTTTCTGTTTGGTTTCTAAAATTTGGATTACGGTATTTTAATTAAATTCTGGGCAAACATTAAAAAGGAGTTAAACCTACATATAGATGATTTTTAAAAGTCGTAATTCGCTTATTTTTTTATCATTTTTGGTAATTTATAAATATTAAAGAAAAAATGTCCGACTTTATAAAAACAACAGCAATTTTCACCCAACTGAGGATTCGTGTGACTTTCTTTTGACATAAAAATACAAAATTTACCTCACAACGGAAAAATTCTTTTCTGGGAAGACACAATTTTGTCATTAATTACTAACTAACTATATCAGAAATTTATAATTATCAGAGCGGAAGAAAATAAATTTCTAATTACCAGAGCAGGCATTGAATGATTTCACCAAAAACATATTAGCGTTAATAAAATGAAGAGTTTTTGTTTGCTTAATCGTAGCAATTTTTTGTATGACTGTAATGAAGATTGGTTACTGCAATGATTATCAATGAATATTTAGCAACGAGCAATAAAAATATTGAAGAAAAACTGTGAAATTCTTAAAATTAAATCAGGGTTTTTGAAAATTAAATTCCGATTTTGACCGAAAGTAAATGAGTGCTCCTTGAAAAATCAAATATCCAATTTTAGGAAATTAAAAGAGTTTTATTGCTATAGTTGGTTAAAACGTGATTTATTTGCCTTTTAAAAACCAAATTTGTATAATTTTTAATAAAATTATTTTTTATTAAATTTTTTTAATATACAGTGAGTAATTTTCAGAATATCAAGTTATTTAAAATTAAATTAATGAAGTAATTATTGTTACTGGCGCCAATTATAAGAACCACAGACTTTTATATTATTCTATAAAATCTCCCATAAATGACGCGCTGGTTTTTATGGTCACTCATAAATATTTTTTAAAAACAGTAAGTGTTTTGCAGAGAAACAGTATTTTTGTCATAATGCTACTTTTTGATTATTGACATTACAAATGTTTGGGGAAATTACATTTTGTTTTTAATAAGCGCACGAATATTTTGAATATTGAAATGCAGCTGAATATAATTTTGAAACACCTACGAAACAGATTTTATAAAAACATGTTTTGTTTTTAAAAAACATTAGCTTCGTTAATCACAAGAAAACGATAAAAATCATCTGCTATTTTTTTGAAAGTAGCAGATATTTTTCGGAAAGAAAAAGCGTAGAAAGAAATGTTTTAATGAAATTTATACAAAAATATCATTTGTAAAATTAATCACCGAGTAATAATCAAAATATTGAAGTTTAAGAATGTCAGTTTGAGTTTAATACAATAGTGCTGATGCAGTAATAACATAATTATTACAAAACTAATAGTAAGAACAACAATATAGTGTAAAAAAATATGCATCTACATTTTTTGAAACTTAAGAATTAACATCTTATTTCAAATCGTTTGAAACATAGAATAAAATTTAAAGTCAAGTTGATTGTTAAGTGTATCAATATTTGCATTGTTTTTTCTTATAGATTTTGTTTATTCAAAATTCTCTGATCAAAAAAGTAAACCCTTGTATCAATTATAAATACAAATATTTAGCGATGTTTGCGCACGTGCAGACAAACTCCTAATCAGGCATTTTGGGCCGATATGCTTTGGATTGTTTAAAGTGAAGCCAAATACAAAGGTAAACTGTGGTTCTACAAAGGGACTTGTCAAAAACCGAATTAAAGCACGAGCATTAAAATTCTGGCCAGAAAATCTAATTCTTGCTCCTGTTTAACCAACTAAAATTAGTTTTTTTAGAATATGTTTATATTTTTGAAAATACCTGGTAATTTATATCAATAAAATTATTGAATAATTCTATAAAAAAAAAGTAGTAAAAAAAGTTTTGGAGTCAAAACTGATCATCGAATAATTTTAAGCTGTTTAAAAATAATACTGTACTTAGCAAAAAAACCATTTGTCTTAAATGTTAAGCTCTGCATCGACGGACGAATAGTATAAAAATGACAAATAGGTCAGATTGAGACAACAATTGCTTGAACTCGTTATATTTTACACAGATTTCTACGATTAATCTTAGTTTTTGTGGTGAGTTGAACAATACATTTACTACTTTTTCACTAAAGTCTGTTCGAAAATGATTGCGACTGAAAAGAAATATTCATATGAGCATATCTCGCTAACGGTGCGGTTGATTGGGACGATTATTACATTAATGTATAGCCAAAATTAAATTCCATACTTTTGTAATTTTTTCACATAAATCATTAATCAACTCTATGCTATTAAGATATGATCATCACCTAAAAATTTTTCAAGTCATTCATTTTTGAACAGTCTTTTTATTTAACAATGGAAGCGGGTTATTTTAAAAATGTAAACTCTATGGTGTAAAGGATGCATACATATCAACATTAGAAATTTATAATTTTTTGCTATATGAATCTATCGCTTTAAAAATTTTGGTTCAAATGTTATACAGGCTATAAAACATTATTTACAGCATACAACACCAAAAGTTTGAAATAAAAGTTAAAATAAGTATTGTTTAACTACTGCAGAATAAAATATGCATAATGCTAATATAATAATAATATTTAATTAATAATGGTGATAATAAACCCAAATTACTTATGAATAATTTACTTGTGCGTTGGTCGGTCGCTCTCAGTCGCAAGGCACTTTTTTAGGATCTTGTTTATTTTTAGTTTTAGCATTTTTTTATTTTACATGCAACGCCATTTAACTAGAGCTGAAGTTTTTTTTTTATATTTAGTTTTTAATACCTAATAATAAAATAAAATTAAAAAAAACAGCTTAAAAACAAAACTTATTATAATTTTAATTGAATTAACTATTTTTCATTATTTAGTTGAAAAAAGGTTTCTCGAACGCGGATGAGATCGACGTCACCGCTGCTTAATATTTAAATTAGTGTTTTTTTCACTGCTATTTATTCTTCATTTTGTCGGCCCACTAAGACTCCAAACACTTGTTTCAAATAAGACATCCGTGTTTCAGACGCGGTAATAATCAGCAAAAATAAGGTCCAACTGCCTCAAGAAAAAACTTTTTTGCTATTTTAAAATAATTAAACGTTTCTCCAAAGTCAAAGTGCTTTCTTATAATACTTGAAACTACAAGATTGAATTAATTATAGTGTATAATAACGCTTGAATTTGAAATATATATAATATACAAGAGGTGCGTGTGCCGAAATAAGGCGAAATAATGTAAGGTCATATGTTTATACAGCAGAATGCTTATAAGTAACAAATTTCGGACGGTATTTACTTCCCGTTTTATTTATTGCAGTTCATAATATTATAATATAACTTTTTTATAATTACCATTACATATTAATTCCAAAACAAAAAACAAAAAATAACTCATACGGTTTAAACCGCGCGTCAAATTAAATTATATATTAACTATATTCAGATTAGCTATTATCTTGGCTACATAGGCTATTATATGGGTAGCGGTACGGGGTCTTTAGGCTGGTTCATACTTATGACAAAACGTCCTTTGGACAAAGTTCAAAGGACAAAAGTCCTTTGGACTTTGTCCAAAGGACAAAAGCAGCGTCAAAACGTCCTTTGTACTTTGTTCTTTGGACAAAAAGGACAAAATCCAAAGGACAACATGTTCATACTTTTTGTCCTTTGGACTTTTTACTTTGGATTTTGTGCTTTGGACAAAGTCCAAAGGACAAATTCTAAGTAGCATTCATACTTCGTTTAAAGGAAAAAGTCCAAAGTCCAAAAGACGTTTTGGCTTGTTCAAAGGACATTTTGGCTTTTCTAAAATTGTCCTTTGAACTTTGTCCAAAGGACAAATTTGTCATAAGTAAAAACCAGCCTTTAGAGCTACAAGCAGTAATACCGACATCACGACATAAATATATATATAGTTTTCTAATAATAAATCTAAATTAGTCTTTCCGAAAACCCGGTCTTTCCCATTTGGTTTGTCATCTATATCGATAAAATTTTTTGTTATGAAATTTTTTATTCTCTGAAAGCATTGAATGTTTGTTGTTTCTGTGGATTCAGTGAAATTTTAGATTTTTGTTAAGTCACTTTTCGTTCAGTTACGTATTGCTTATGTATTCTTGATAATGAAAACAGTTATAATTAAATTTGGTCTTTTGAGTAAAATGTTATGAAATTGTTCTTTTGAAAAACTTTTGAAAAATTTTTTTAGTATAAATTTTACTTTTAGGACGAATAATGAACATTAATCAACTTATATTTAAACAAAAAAATTTTCTTCCAAAATTCGAAATTTTAAAATAAAAAAATTCGGCTTTGCAGGATTGCAGGGGTGGGGTGGGGGCATATGGGCAGCCTATGCCTATACCCGACCCTCAAAATTTGGGGGGGAAGGACGTAACCGGGGGGCGGCCGCCTCCCCCCCCCCCAAAACGGTGGGACACGGGGAAAACTAAGGATAGTGGTTGGGCGGGGGGCGGCGGGGGGGGCGCCCCCCCCAGAAATGGTCACCAGATAATAAAATTTGCCTATTTTCATAGGCTAAAAATTCTAAATTTTCTAGCACCTCCACTAATCGCTCGGGGCGCCAAACCTGTGAGATATATTTACTGCCCTAATTGACCCCCCAAAAACCAAAAAAAATTTTTTTTCTTCGCTTTCCAGAAATGGTCATTTTCAATAGTACACATATATATATCTCGCTATTTATCTTGCCTAATGCTAATGTTATTTCAAAGTTAGTACAATAATTTTTATAAGTAATAAGTACTACACAGAAAGCAAAACAAACAATCATATTGGTTGATTTATGTACCTTCCCCCTCCTAAATTTTCCTGCCGCCTATAGCATTGGCTCGGATTTTTTTCATATAGGTAGGTAGGTACCCTAAAAAACATGGGGTCGAGATCGAGATGCTGCTCATGTGCTTTGGTTTACAATGTGGGTGTAGCCAAGGTCTAAAAGGTCTCTAAATTCCTTTTTTGTGAAATCCAGGCTCTGCCAATGTGTGCTAATGTAATTTTTAACTAAGAAAACATGTTTTTACCGCTAAAAACATTAGATAATAGGTTATTAGGCTAAAAACTGTGTATTATACAGCTTTATCTGCGTTTATCCCTGCTTTAACGTTTTGTTTTCAAAAATTAAGGGGGAGAGCTCCGCCCCCCCCCCCAAATTTTGGGGGGAAGGGGGCGGGCGGACCCCCCGCCCCCAATTTTTTTGTGCTACAATCTGCCCGCCCCCCAAAATGAAACTCTGGGTACGTCCTTGGGGGGGGGGGTGTCCCAAAATTTTTTTTGGGGTATACCTCAAATAACCTATTTTTAGCGTGTTTAGTACTGGGACCCTCAAATTTTAGGGTGAGGGGGTGTCCAAGGTACCCCCCAAATTTTAGGGGGGGGGGGGTGTCGGCTATAGTGGGGATTTTCGAAGAAAAAAGTATAACCCCCTGCCCAGCTACGGGTGGGG
>JASAMX010006553.1:0-16443 GCA_030248175.1 Microlaimidae sp. YZB2_3
ATCATTAAAAAAAAAAAAAATCCCAAGATCTTTTACTGTTGTAGTTTGTTTTAAAATTTTATGATTTACTCTGTAATCATAGCCACAGGAGTTGGTTGCAGTTCCAATATGGAAAGTTTCACACTTATCTTCCGCAAGGTTAAGTTGCCAGGTTTTTGACCACTCAGCAACTTTTTCCAGGTCTTGTTGCAAGTTTTGAACTTGGAGATTCATAGAATGTTTGTCATTATGTGAATACTCTGTATAAATTTTTGCATCGTCTGCAAATAATTTAATTTTGGAGTGTTTTACACAACTAAATATATCATTTATATAGATCAAAAACAGTAGTGGGCCCAAAACTGAACCTTGTGGAACAGAACTGGTTACTTTGTAGGAGGAAGAAGTGGAACCATTAATAACTACTTTTAATGTCCTGTTAGTTAGAAACGCACTAATCCAGTTTAGAAAATTTCCTTCAACTCCATACTTTTTTAGTTTGTACATAAGCTTTTGATGGGAAACAGTGTCAAAAGCCTTGGCAAAATCCAAATATATTACATCTACACATTTTTTGTTTTTCAAAGCCAGAGTCCAATCATATAATACCTCTATTAGTTGCGTAACTGTTGAACTTTTGTCCTTAAAACCATGCTGAAACCTAGATAATATTTTATGGAAAAAGGAGTAAAGCTTGTCCTATTAATTATAAATAAAATAAAATAACATAAACTTATAAAAATAGTCACAAAGATTGATTCTAAGCATGAATTAGAGCTTTACGACTTAAATCAATAAGAATTTACCGACGGGCGCCAGCTTAATGTGTAAAATTATTGTTTACATGGGATTTATTTAATATTTGAAAAATGAAAAAATAATAAAAACTTTAATATCAAAAACCTTAGTCGCAAAAATGTTATATTAGTTAAATTTTTTCATTAATACCAATAAGGAAACGAAAAATTTGGAAAGTTTAAAATATGTGCACAATGTATAATCTAGTTACTCGATGGGCGCTATCGACGGGCGCTGTCGACGGGCGCTAACATCACCGCGCCGAAAACAGTATGAATTAAACTATGCATAGACTATGCTTAGTATGATATTAATTCTGTTATCTGATCATTGTATTGAGCCGATTTATACCCAAAAAATGACCTTTTTTGCAATGTATAATTTATGTTATTAAGGAAATTTTTTTATTAAGCCTTTAATCAGATAATAATTTTTTTTGTATTACTAAGTGTCTTGCAATTATAAATATACTTTTATTTTTTTCATTGTTGTAACTACCAATTTTTTATAATAACAGCTTAAATACCCACCAAAGTTTAGTTCTGAAAAAATTCGCATTCTTGACAACAACTTATTTTAATAAACATCATTTATATTTCAATTTTTTTGTTTTTTAGGTTTTGCTTAGGCTTAGGAATAATAAATCGGTAAAAAACTGAGTTTAAATCCGCGTTTAAAGCCAAACAAATTTTGTTGTCCATGTTTTTGGTGGTCCATGTGACTTTTAAATTTTCAGTTTTTTCTAAATTTTTTGAGATCTTTAGATTTTTACCATTGTTAAAACGTAGTTCTTAATTTAATTTGTTTGTTTACAATCTTTTTTATTAACATCATTAATTGCATATGTCAAAAAATGTCATTTTTTGGGTATAAATTGGTTCATAACTCTTTTCGATAAGCTCAAATCTCAAAAATAACCACAAAAACTAAATTTGCATGTCCCATTTACTGTGCAAAGATGTTTTATAAGTGTATTTTACCTTAGGATCGGTCAAATCGAATTTTGGGACGCGTATGGGAATTGTACCGCATAATAAATAGGGAATTTGGAATTCTGCGGAATCTGCGGACATTTTGCTGATTCCTGAATTAGTATCAAAACACACAAAAATGCGATTTTATCAATATTTACAATTTTTTTACATATAATCGACACATCATTTGATTCGCCTATAGTTTTAGATTTTTTTTATGGCATTTACCAATTGTTAAAATTGAAGTAGCTAATTTTTTTAGAAAAACAATTTGCATAAGGTGCTTGGAGATCTCCGGAGTAAAGGGATTTGCATAACAAGTGGGTGGAATGGTTTAGATTTTGGTGTTTTTTCTTTTCCTTCAATGGTTATTTTAAAGCGAAATCGCTGTTAATACATTAAAATTTGTACAGAATAAGACTATCAGTTTAGAGTAGTTGTGCAATAATTAATTTTTTCAAAAAAATATGTGAGGACAAAAAAAGAAGAAAAATGCACCTATTTCAGTGCAGCTGGTGGGAGGAAAACCCAAAATAACACGCGTTCCTAAGCCTAAGCGAAGCCTTAAAAACAACTTTAACTTAACAGATAAAGGCGCGAAGAAAGTTTAGGTTGTTTTTTAGTCTTTGCTTAGGCATAGTAACGCGTAAGCTTAACCTTAAAAAAAGTAAAGTAGAGTAAAACCGAGTTAGCACAATTTTACCACAATAACCTATATAGTCGGTGTAAAAACCTAAAAGATCTCCATGGTTATATGCAAAATATTTATTTGCAAAATATTTGTTTTATATTTTTTATTATCATCAAAAAATTTTCAAAATTATGGGCGATTTGAACGATGTGTCAATATATTTTTTTGTCAAATCTATGTATTTTATATTTGTCAAATATTTAAATACGGCTAATATAATATATAATCAAATATAATGTATATATAGCATGTCAATGTATTTACGGCAAAAATTGAACTAATTCAGGAATCCGCAGATTGTCCGCAGAATTCCAAATCCCATAAATAGCTAAAAATATTTAAAAATTAAAAAAAAGTTGTAACAAATTTTGTACTTTTCTAAACTGTACACCAAAAGAATTTAATCCGCACATTTTCCTCCCCAGCTTTAGCCTTAGTCTCATACATGAGCATGGGTGGGGTCCACCCCCCTAGCCTCCAAATTTCGGACCCCCCTAGAAATAATTTTAGGGGGCACTCCCCCCAAAATTTTTAAATTTTGACACCCTACCCCCCTCTGAAATTCTAAATTGACCCCTCCTCCCCCCTTTTCGAGCCAAATTTTGGATATGAATTTAGGTCAAAATTTACTGTCACAAATGCGGTTTTGTAGTGAAAAACAGTACTTTTGTGCTATTTTTATACATAAATAGTCTATTTTAGTATATAAAATTCTATATTAGTACTAAAAAACTTAAATAAATGATTTAATGTGACTTTGTTTGGAAACCGGACCCCCTCTGACCCCTCTCTGGATTTCAAACTGGTCTACCCCGGGTCGACCCCCCTAAAAAGCTAGGGGGGTACAGACCCCTCCTGGACCCTCCTCCTAGCTTTTAAAGGGCTATTTACCCAGGGTAGCCACCCCCTAGCTTGCCGGCCCATGCTCATGTATTCTAAGTCTACGTTTTTCTACAGGTTCCCGGAAATTTTGTTTTCTACATTACGTCTTTCAATATCTCGTCTTCTATAACTCGTCTTCAGAAAGCTCGTTATTTCGATGCTTTTTTGTAAACGTACTTTTTAAAAGACGAGTTTCTTGTATTTTGCGACTTTAACAATGGATCAAAAACATTTTATTCTCAAGCCTAAGCAAAACCTAAAAATCAAGTTAAATTTTATCATGATAAATTTTTCTCCAATGATTTGTTTGTTTAAACTGAGAGCCTAAACCTAAGCGAAACCTAAAAATTAAGCAAAATTTTATTGTAGTAAATTTGTATATAATAGTCTGTTTTTTTTAAACTGAATATTAAAAACTTATATTTTTGTAAAATCAAGTAAACCTAAAAATCAAGCAAAACTTTATGGCTTGGGTGGAAACTTGCTTGGTTGAAATACGTTTACAAAATCGCATCCAGTTTTCTGAAGATGAGATGTTTAAAAGGGTTCCTGAAAATTTCGTCTTTTACATTTACAATTTACGTCTTTTAACATCTCGTCTTCTACAACTCGTCTTCAGAAAATTCATCTTTTGGATGCGATTTTGTAAACGCACTTTTCAAAAGACAAGTTTCTCCTATTTTTTTGACTAAAACAATGTATTGAAAACCTTTCTTTACCTAAACCTAAGCAAAAGCTAAAAATCAAGCAAAATTTTTATCATGATAAACTTTTATTAAATGATTTATTCAAAAAACTGAGAGCCTAAGCCTAAGCAAAAGCTAAAAATTAAGCAAAACTTTATCATGTTAAATTTTTATTTATTGATGTTTTTGAACTGAAGAGTAAAAACCTTATTTTTTCCCTAAGAAGGCTAAACAAAACCCAAAAATCAAAGAAAATTTTATTATTAGGGTGGAAACTCGCAGTACGTTTACAAAACCGCATCCAAAAGAGTTTTCTGAAGACGAGATGTAGAAGACGAAATGTTGAAAGACAAGATGTAGAATGTTTCCGGACAAGATGTAGAATGTAGAATGTTTTTTTTTTGATGAGCTTTCCAAAAACGAGATGTTTAAAGACAAAATGTAAAAGACGAAAGTTCTTGACACCTTTTCTAAGCCTAGGCAAAATTTAAAAATCATTCTAAACTTTATCTAATAACAGCGCGGCGAATGTTTTGCTTAATTTTTAGGTTTTGCTTAGGCTTAGGTTTATGCTGTGGAGGTAAATCTGTGGAAGTATTACCTGTTATTCTTAAGAAAAAATAAAGTTTTAACATTTTAAAAAATAATTTACAAAAAAAGTCAGAAATTTTGTTTTAATATAAAAAAAATTATATCTGTAATCTTTTTAAAAATAAATTTAGGACAAAAAACAAAAGAATCGTGGACGAACAAGCAGACCTGTGCACCAGTGGCGTGCCCAGGATTTCATTTGGGGGCGCGGTCTGGGGGGTAAATACTAACCCTGAAGGGGGGTCTGGGGGCGGCAACCATACATGGGCACGGAGGGGGGTTGGGGGGGGGGGTTGACCCCCAAATTCTAAGAAGGAGGGTTTAACTCACCTCCCCCACTCAGAAATTGGGAGGGGGAGAAAGGTTAACCCCCCAATTTTAGAAAAATGAAGGAAAAAGATGTCTTTAAAATGACTTCTAACTGCTTCCAAACTTAAGTTTTGAGGTCAAAATGAATGTTTTAAGCATAGGTGGGCAGCCTCTTGGATTTTGGGGGTATAAGGAAAGGGGGAGGGTCAAATTTTGGAAGGGGGATGGAAATTTGATGCAGATTTGATGTTGTTGATGAAAAAAAAAAGAAAAAAAATATAAAAATAAAAAAAAAAAAAAAAAAAAAAAAAACCCAAAAAAAAAAAAAAATAATGCTGAAGAAATACTTTTGCAGAAATGTTTTCATGGAAATTGTTCTTGGGGAAATATTTACTTAGAGCCGTATTTTTAGTTATTTATATTTGTTTTCCCAGGAAATAGTTGTATTGTCTCTGAGTGAGCGAAATTACGTATATAAATTTACTGCACAAAATTTGTGCGCGCACAAATTTCAGCCTATATATTTTAAACTTGTTTATTTTCAGTCGTGCATACATAAAACACGATTTTTGCGCCTATTGCACATTTAAGCACAATATTGGTTGGTATCTACTTTATAATAGCGCCATCGTTTCTCAATTTCTGAGCCTCCGGGGGGGGGGGAGGCGTGGGTCGAGGTGGGGTCTGTCCCTCCGTCATGTGGCATTTTTTTCTTTCAAAATCTTGTGGATTTTTTATAACTTTTCACTTATAATCTTTTTTCACGTTAAAATTTTTTGTACTCCTTCTATCCCTGTGGAAAATTTGAGCAAAATTTCCACCCTCCAAATTAATTATTAAAAAAGGGTTATTTCCGTTAAAAAGAGCGGACGTCGCGGAGGGGCATTTCGGAGCAGGGGTGATTGAATTTAAAATCTGTGTATTAGCCCAATTACTCCCCATTGGGTTTAAAGCCCAATCGCCTATGGTGGCTTGAAACGGTTTTAGCCGGCGCAAGGCTTTTAGCTTGCGGAAACTAAATACTACTAAAGCGGCTTCTTCTCTGGTCACATTTAATTTTGCGCGGGTTGTTTCAAATATAAAGAAAAGGCAAATAGCAGCATGGTAATTGCGCGAGCCAGCTGTCTTGATTGAGTGACCTTAGCCCACCGCTGGTTTCTATAAAGCAGAGGCAAGTGTGCAAAGTGACAAACAGGTTCTTTATAGCACAAACAGCGTCTGTCTGGTATTTTTTGCTTTATTTAATGTAGCGTCGCTTTATTTAACGTAGCGTCCCGTATTTTATTTCCCTTTTTAACTGTGTTCGTTTTTGTTTTTGTTTGTAATACTAAGCGTGTTTATTATTTGTTATTTGTAATACTAAGCGTGTTTATTTATAAAGAAATTTTAAAAATATGTTTTTATATTTTTAAAATTCCTTTAACATTTTTGTAAATATTATTTCTATCTTATTTTTAAAATTCTTTTTAAGATTTTTTTCTTAAGATTCTTAATTCTTCTTAAGGTAGAACAATACAGTTGTTTCCCCAAAACACGTTTTCAGGGGTTTTTAGGGGTCCTAATTACGAATCCAAATCCTACTTTTGTTTTTTGATTCAACCCCCTGGGAAGCGCTAGGGGGGGGTGCGACCCCCCTCTTGGAGGGCATTCTGACTACATACCCATTTTACCTCAAAACACATACTCTGGGTTTCCGTAGGTCCTGATTACAAATCCGACCTCCGCTTTTCGATTTGACACCCAGGGTGGCGCTAGGGAGGTGCACCCCCCTTTGGGGGGCATTCTGACTATATACCAGTTTTATCTCAAAACCACCTCAAAACAGGTACTCGGGGGTTTTTGTAGGTCCTGATTACAAATCCAACCTCTGTTTTTGATTTGACCCCGGGCCCGGGGGGGGGGGGCGCTAGGAAGTTTTAACCCCCCCCCCCTCTTGGGAGGCATTCTGACTATATACCAGTTTTACCTCAAAACACGTTTTCGAGAGTTTTCATAGGTCCTGCCACCCTCGTTTTGGAATTGCCTCCCCCCATAAAACCCCAGGAGGCAGTGCACAGGTCTGTCTGAGTATACAAACCTGTGCACGGTCTGCAATTTCCCCCTTTTTTAGAAGGTTTGCCTCCCCGTTCTATTGCTTCTACTAGTCTTCTGTTTTGTGGTGCATACAAAATCAGTGCAATGTGTCTATTGCTTATGTGTGTCCCTGCTTAGTCAAAATAAAATACAATACAATACAAATACAATTGCTTCCATCCCCTTTCCCCGCCCAAAAATGAAAAAAGTACTTAAAATTTATGGGGACATTTTTGACCTATTTATAACACCATCATCGTAATTTAATTTAAATTACAATGATGGTGTAACGTAATTTTTTTCATACCAATATTGCAGACCTGTGCACGGTCTGGAAATGTGGAAATGCCCCCCTAGTTTTATTGCCCCCCCCGCCAAAAAATGAAAAAGTACCCTTATCAAGTGTATATCTAAATATCCAATAGAAACTTTTACCATACCTATTTTAAGAAGAAAACATATTTTATACTAGTGGTTCTTCAAGGTATGTTTGACCAGGAGAGAATGCTTCAATGAAACCTATTTTTTATTCAACGCCAGCACAACGTCAAAGTTTTTATTTTATCAAGCAGTCGAATATGGATTTTAAAAAAAGTTACTTACATCCTGCATTTCAAAATTTAATATTACATGGCTATTTCAAATTCTCTTCATTTGTCAATTTAGCTTGGGTGATTCATAAAATAGTTGTGGTAAATCCTGGGCCTCCAGGTAAGCGCCTTTAGTTGTAAGCTTGTCTTCAGGTGGATCTTGTTATATCTCATTGTTTATAACATAATTACTTCATTGCATTGCAAAGCATATTTCTATTGTTTTATTAAAATTAAAAGTATAACAACCTGCATTCAACAATTACAGACAGTTAATCGTTTAGTTGACAACTGGGTGCACGACTAACTAACTAAAGCCATTTTAGATCTATTTTTACCTTATTTTCGCTTTTTTTGTCCCTTTTTTCGCTTTTCCTTTCTTTTTTTCTCTTTTTTTCTTTTTCCCCTGCTTGCCCCCCCCGTTTCTAAAAATTTGCCCCCCGTGCCCCCCATTTTGGAATCCCCCCAAATAAAACTCCGGGGGGCAGTGCACAGGTCTGAATATTGTGCTTCAATTTGCGATGTGCATAAAACCCATGTTTTACGTACACAGGACTAAAAACATACAGGCTTAAAATTTGCGCTGAAATTCGTACGTTAACTTTATGTACCTACGTTCAAAATTAGGAATAATTTTGTACAGTTTTGTCTTCTATATTATTTTTATGCATTTTAGTTTGTTTTATTATTTTAGATATCATATAAAATTAGCGCTTTTAAAAGACCTGACTACAATTGACTGCAAGTAACCTTGAAAAGGTGGAATGTCTTCTGGTCTTCCTCATGGAGACTTTGACGTAAAACTAGGTGCTAGTTTTTCAAGAAGTAGCACAGAAGAATATCAAACTCTAAGATGTAAGTCTATCGTTTAAATTATTGTTAAATTATAGCTGAAGAACATAGGTTGCTTCAACGCTTGACATGGCAACCTTCAGTATAAAGGTAAAAAAGATATACACTTAAATTATGAAAACGAAGGTTAAAAACCCCTTCAATTTTTGAAAAAACGAAAAAAAATCTGTCAAAATGACTTCATAATTAATGTCAAAATGACCAGACTTAAGTTTTGAGGTCAAATGGGAGTTTTACGCAATAAAAAGCTTATAGTTACAATAAAAACTTTTTTGACTTAAAATTAGCGTTTTTCTATCTGGGAGCAGGGGTAGGTCAGGGTGTCCCATTTCAGGGATGTAGCCAGAGTTTCATTTTGGGGGGAGGGGCGGATTGTAAGTTTCAATAAAAAAATTTCGGGGGGGGGGGGGGGCTCCGCCCCCCCCCGAAATTTTTGGGGGGAATCCCCCCTTAATTTTTGAAAACGTTAAAAAAGCAGGGATAAACGTAGATAAAGCTGTATAATACACTGTTTTTGGCCTAATAACCTATTTTCTAATGTTTTTAGCGGTAAAAACATGTTTTCTTAGTTAAAAATTACATAAGCACACATTGGCCTGGATTTCACAAAAAAGGAATTTAGGGACGTTAGTTTCAGACCCCTTGGCTAAACCCACATTGTAAACCAAAGCACATGAGCAGCATCTCGGCTCCATGTTTTCTAGGGTACCTACCTATATGAAAAAAATTCGAGCCAATGCTATAGGCGGCAGGAAAATTTAGGAGGGGGGAGGTACATAAATCAACCAATATGATTGTTTGTTTTGCTTTCTGTGTAGTACTTATTACTTATAAAAATTATTGTACTAACTTTAAAATAACATTAGCATCAGGCAACATAAATAACGAGATATATATGTATGTATACTATAGAAAGTGACCGCTGAGCGAAGGGAAGCGGAACAAATTTTTAGTTTTTGGGGGTCCATTGGGGTACTAAAATTATTTTAAAGTTTGGCGCCGAGCGATTAGCGAGGCGCTAGAAAATTTTGAATTGTTAGCCTCTGAAAACCCCCAAATTTTACTATCTGGCGACCATTTCCGGGGGGGGGCGGCCGCCCCCCCGCCCAACCACTATCCTTATTTTTCTCCCTGTCCGACCGTTTCGGGGGGGGGGGGGCCGGCCCCCCCCCCCCCCCCCCCCCCCCCTGGCTACGTCCCTGAGGAGGGGGGAGGTACATAAATCAACCAATATGATTGTTTGTTTTTCTTTCTGTGTAGTACTTATTACTTATAAAAAATATTGTACTAACTTTGAAATAACATTAGCATTAGGCAAGATAAATAGCGAGATATATGTATGTATACTATAGAAAGTGACCGCTGAGCAAAGCGAAGCGGAAAAATCTTGTTTTTGGGGGTCAATTGGGGTACTAAAATTATTTTAAAGTTTGGCGCCGAGCAATTAGCGAGGCGCTAGAAAATTTTGAATTTTTAGCCTCTGAAAACCCCCAAATTTTACTATCTGGCGTCCATTTCGGGGGGGGGGCGGCCGCCCCCCCCGCCCAACCACTATATCCTTATTTTTCCTCCTGTCCGACCGTTTGGGGGGGGGGGGGGGGGGGCCGCCCCCCCGCCCCCTGGCTACGTTCCTGTCCCATTTCAAAGTTAGAGAACAGGTTAGGGGAGGTCCGATTTTTTAACAAAGGTGTTTTAAATTAGACCTAATATTCTAAACTGAAACATGCTATTTAGGCCTAAAGTATAAAACACCGTTTTTGTACTAACAAAACATCGTATTTTGATAGTAAATATTGTAAATTATACGTCGCCCGCCGTTACTACGACAAAATAATCCACTATCATTATAAAATAAACGTGACTGTGATTCATTCAGCAGTTAGTAAGGTACTGTTTGAAATATAAAATAAGTCACAGTTGCATATATTCCATACAAATTGTGGCTCGTTTTGCCATAGTAACGACGACGAAATTTGTTTGGAGGTGGGTCGGCTTCGTGTGAGATGTAGGTAGTAGGTTGAACCGCCCTTGAGCTTTGGAGGGGGAGGGGCCCTGGATTTTTTCTGCGGGCATGGTCCTAAATATTGGCTGCAAGGGGGGGAGGAGGCTGGACGGGATTCGTTTTTACCCTCCACCCCAAACATAGGTGGGCAGAGGGGGGTTTATACCCCAAAAAAAAATCCCTATTATAGCCGACATCCCCCTAAAATTTGGGGGTACCCCGGACAAACCCCCACCCCAAAATTTGGGGGGTTCCAGCAGGGACGTAGCCAGAGTTTCATTTTGGGTGGGGGGCGGATTGTAGTACAAAAAAAAATTTCAGGGGGGAGGCAGATCCCCCCCCCCCCCCCCCGAAATTTGGGGGGGGGGGAGCGGAGCCCCCCTTAATTTTTGAAAACGTTAAAAAAGCAGGGATAAACGTGGATAAAGCTGTATAATACACTGTTTTTGGCCTAATGACCTATTATCTAATGTTTTTAGCGGTAAAAACATGTTTTCTTAGTTAAAAATTACATAAGCACACATTGGCAGAGCCTGGATTTTACAAAAAAGGAATTTATAGACGTTAGTTTCAGACCCCTTGGCTAAACCCACATTGTAAACCAAAGCACATGAGCAGCATCTCGGCTCCATGTTTTCTAGGGTACCTACCTTTATGAAAAAAATCCTAGCCAATGCTATAGGCGGCATGAAAATTTAGGAGGGGGGAGGTACATAAATCTACCAATATGATTGTTTGTTTTGCTTTCTGTGTAGTACTTATTACTATTATAAAAATTATTGTACTAGCTTTGAAATAACATTAGCATCAGGCAACATAAATAACGAGATATATAATATGTATGTATACTATAGAAAGTGACCGCTGAGCGAAGCGAAGCGGAACAAATTTTTGGTTTTTGGGGGTCCATTGGGGTACTAAAATTATTTTAAAATTTGGCGCCGAGCGATTAGCGAGGCGCTAGAAAATTTTGAATTTTTAGCCTCTGAAAACCCCCAAATTTTACTATCTGGCGACCGTTTCGGGGGGGGGGCGGCCGCCCCCCGCCCAACCACTATCCTTATTTTTCCTCCTGTCCGACCGTTTCGGGGGGGGGCGCCCGCCCCCAGGCTACGTCCCTACCACAAACAAACAAAAAAAAACAACCACCCAACACCCCCCAAAAAACCCCCCACCCCCACCCCCCCGGGTTCCAGTACTAAAAACGCTAAAACTAGGGTATTTGAGGTATACCCCAAAAAAATTTTGGGACACCGCCCCCAAGTTTCGGGGGTCGGGTATACCCCCCCAAATCCGGGAGGCTGCCCACCTATACCTCAAATAAAAACATCCTATGGTACCATAGGATGTTATAGTACCTACTAAATTAATTGATATTAAGTAATATATAACTTTTTACCGACTTTCTTTAATTTAATATGTTTTTTTTTGATTTAAAGATATTTTAAAATAATTTAGATGACTTTAAACCAGCTTCAGTGGCGGAAGAGGAGGCGGAAACCTACATTTCTCTGGGTGAAGACAACAGTGTGGGCGTGGCAGTTCCGAAATCAGAACAAGTATTCTCTTAAGAAATATTTAACCGTCGTTAGTACGTAATTAAAAATAAATTTAATTTGTTTCGTCATTTAAAATGGAATGGAGATGGCATCACAGTATTGGTACATGGATGTGAGGTAGGGTTGAGAAGGTGAGCTTGGACTAGGAAGCTAGGGGGCTGGCCATAGGTGGGCAGCCTCTCGGATTTGGGGGGGAAGTCAAATTTTAGGGGGGTGTCTGGCAAGACCCAAATTTTTAGGGGGGGTGTACCCAATATTTCCGCGTTGCCTTAAAATGGGCTTAAAACTCGTAAAAAACGTAAAACAAGCATATAAATGCTTTAAAACTGTAAAATTAAAAGGAGAGCTTATTGCAATTTATAAATTTTTTTTTAATTCTTTTAATAATAATGTGTTTATATATTCTTATAATTAGATTAGAAATCATAGTTTTTTTAATATTTACGTAATAATAGAATAGTAATATTATTTTCTTGATTAAAAAGTCAAGTATCATACAGTGGCGTGCCCAGGATTTCATTTCGGGGGGGTCGGTCTAGGGGGGAGCAATACTAACCCTGAAGGGGGGTCTGGGGGTGGCAGTCCCCCAGATATGGGGGTCTGGGGGTAAGAGCCCCCCAGCGGAGTCAAGGGGCGGAGCCCCTTGTCAGAGGGGTCCAGGGGGCAGAATGCCCCCCGGGGGAGAAAATTTTTAATTTAAGGCGCTAAAATACACTAAAAATTTTAACTCCAGATTATACTTATTACAAAATTTAAGGTTTTTTTATACCTACACATTTAAAACATGTGTTTAAAACGTTAATTAAAGGATAATAGTGTTTATAGTAGTTTTATTAAACTGTATACCTTAACTACTGAACAGGATAATCGATTTGTAATCGAAAAACTAAGATAAATTGTCAATTTAAACTACCCGCGTAGCGGGAAAATTTTGATTTTTTGACTATTAATATGCTTTTGGAAGGCATCAGAAAAGTTTTTGTATTAATATTAAAGAAAAAATTTTCTCCCTCCCAAAATTTAAAAAAAACGTAAGGGTCCCTCCTTACGAAAAATCCAGCTTCGCCGGATTTCGGGGGGAGGCGGCCGCCCCCCGCCCTGCCCCCTGGACACGCCACTGGTATCACAAACTTTTCAATCCATAATCTTATATTTAATTAAAGATTATATACATACATAAGCGTAGCCAGGGGGGTCTCTAGACCCCCTTTTTAGGTCAGCAAAAGGGAAAAATTTGGGGTTAGACCCCCCTTTGGGTCGCCAATGATAAAAATTTGGGAGGTTTAGAACGACCATTTTTAAAAAATTATTTGGCGCTTCGCTCAGCATCCCATAATTATTACTCTCCACTTGCAAATTTGTATTACTTTGTTTTGTAATGATTGTATGACCACGCTAGACCCACCCCATTCTTTATGTTTTAATTGGTCTCCACTTCCAAATTTGTGTTACTTTGTTTTTTAATCTTGATATGACCACGCTGGACACCCCCCCTTAGGTTTGTTATATAGTGGTATTAAAAATTTAAAGGTTGGATGTAATTTTAAAAATATTTGCTGGTATTTTGCATTGCTCAGCTGTAATTCAATGTACGCATTTATCAGATGTAATGTTTTGGAAATCGAAAATTTTAAGGTATCAAATTGTTTGTAAAAAATTTTTTTTCAGTCCTTTTATAACGCTTAAAAATTTTTCTCCGGGAGGCGAACTGGGGGGGTGTCCCCGGGTACCCCAAATTTAGGGTGGGGGAGGTGTCAGCAAAATCCGAAATTTTCGGGGGTATAACCCCAAACCCTAACCCCCCTCCCACCTATGGGGCTGGCTACACTAGATGGGCAGGGGGTTGGGAGGCAGGGACGTACCCAGGGTTTCATTTTTTTTGGGGGGGGGGCGGTGGATTTCAGTACAAAAAAATTTGGGGGGGGGGGGTCCTCCGACCTCCCTCCCGAAATTTTGGGGGGGGGGAAGCCCCCCTTAATTTCGTTATTGCATTTTTGCGCTTTTAATTGATTAAAATACTCATTTTTTTACTCCAAAGTTATTTTTGGAGCCCAGACGTTGTAGCTAATATTTTGGAAAGGTGGGGTCCAAGCAGGGATGTACCCAGGTTTCATTTTTTTGGAGGGGGGAGATGGGCGGATTTTAGCACAAAAAAATTTTGGGGGGGGGGGGAGCCCCCCTCCTTAATTTTTGAACAAGTTAAAAAAGCAGGGATAAACGTAGATAAAGCTGTAGCATAATACGCTGTTTTTAGCCTAATAAGGTTTTTTACTCTGTTTTTTTTTTACAAAAAGCCTGTTTTTTACACTGTTTTTAGTGGTAAAAACATGTTTTTTAATTAAAAATGCATTATAAGACATTGGCAGAGCCTGGATTTCACAAAAAAGAGATTTAATGACCTTTTGGACCCCTGGCTACGCCCACACAGTAAACCAAAGCAGATAAGCAGTATCTCCATGTTTTTTAGGCACCTATATGGAAAAAATTATCGAGCCATTGCTATGGGCGGCTAGAAATTTTAGGATGGGGAAAGGTATATACACAAATCAACCAAATATGCTTGTTTGTTTTGCTTGATGTGTATAACTTATTGTTTATTAAAATTATTGTACTTTTTTTCAATAACATTAGGCAAAATAAATAGCGAGAAATATGCATATTATGGAACTTGACCGCTGAGCGAAGCGAAGCGGAAAATTTTTTTGCTTTTTGGGGGTCAATTGTGGTCGCAAAACTATTTTATAGTTTGACGCCGAGCGATTAGCGAGGCGCTAGAAAATTTTGAATTTTTAGCCTCTGAAAACCCCCAATTTTACCATCTGGCGAATATTTGGGAGGGGGGTTCCTCTCCCAAAAATCCTGATTACTGTCGATACCCGCTAAAATTTAATGGTACCCAGTCAGGGGCGTAACCAGGATTTCGGAAAGGAGGGGGGTTTGTACCCCATACAAATTTTTCGAAAGGGGGGTTGTAATCCAAATTTTTAAAATACCGTAAAAAAGACATTAAAATAGGGAAAAAAATTTTGCGCTTTGCGCTAAGTGATTCTTTTTGCTGTTATTTGCATTGTTGTTTTTAAGTTAAACTTGAAAAACTTTAGGTTTAAAAAGACATAACATTAAAAATCGTGCGAAAGCACAAAAAAATTTTCAAAAATTGTCTTTGAAATTAATTAAAAACCTCCTAAAAGTTGTAAAAAGGTATATAAATGTCGAGCGCTGAGCAGAGCGAAGCGCGAGAAAAATTTTCTAAAACTTGTTTTCTTAGGATCCCCAAATTTTTACCTCGGCCAGCCCAAAAGAGGGGGGTTTACAACCCCCATAACCCCCCTGGCTACGCCCCTGTACCCTGGGGCCGGTTGCATAAAACGTTTAAGGGTAATTATTCCCTTAAATTTGCACTTAAGTGGGGAAAAAGCAAATTTACCTCAAGTGCGTTGCATAAACAGTTTCACTTAACCGTTTACCCTAAGTTTTCCCTTAAATCCCAAGGGTGGTCAAGAGGACCCTTAGACTTTAAGGGGAATAGTTCAAATAAAGCTGGTGCGTCATTAATAAGTTTATGAATCGTTTTAAGAAAAATAACAAAGTTTATAATAGTTTTAAGGCCCATGAACAAGTGGTAAGTAATTAATTTTTACGATAAAACGAAAATCGTTGTTATATTTTAAAAAATAATTTAGCATTATTCTGCACGAAACATTATCTTCATTAATTGACCAAAGTATTCTCCTCTTTTTGGCTGCTTAATTTGTTTGTTTATTTAAATCAAATTAAAAGTTTTCAGCACAATAAATATAAAATTGAATAAATAATACATTGATTTTTGGTTTTTAAATGTTTTTATCAAAAAATCTAAAATCTCTAGTCAAAAACACCGACAAAACACCTAATTCCGAATAAAAAATGAAAATAAGTTGTCGATTTAAGATTATTTGATGAAATAAAGTAATTTTTCAAGCAAATTGATATAGAATTCATTTTTTATACTGTGTTAATATAAATGTTTGCACTTTTATGTTTTAAACTTATTTTTGCAGCAACATTTAGTTTTAAATGTTAACAAAAATTCCTTTGCGTTGTAGTACGTACGCCCTAAGTTAAGGTTAAGGGAAATTGCTTACGTGCAACCGACTTAAGGGAAAACTTAACCTAGGGAGATTACTGTATTTAAGGGAAAACGTAAGGGATTTTTTTCCCTTTACTAAGGGATTTTTATGCAACCGGCCCTTGGTCACCCTCCCTCCATTAAATTTGGGGTTCCTAGTACTAAAAACGCTAAAAATAGAATTGTTGAGGTTGATGTATACTCCAAATTTTTTTTAGGACACCCTCAAACTTTGGGAGGAGGGGGGGGGTCGAGTATATCCCCAAAAATCCGGGAGGCAGCGCACCTGTGGTTGAGGATCAACTGTTATATGTGAGCTTGGACCGGGAAGCTAGGGGGCTTTTTGGTA
>JASAMX010006555.1:0-11297 GCA_030248175.1 Microlaimidae sp. YZB2_3
TCTAAACTTCAAAAAAAAAAATTTTAAAATACACAGCATATGTAACCACGCCGCTGAGCGAACACTTTTATATTGTTTAATGTCATGCCTAAGATGCTGTAATTTTTTACAACCTATTAAACACAAAAACGAAAAGGTGTGACTCATACAAAAATGGCTGGCTTGGTCAGCCAGAAGGAAGTTGGACCATAGGCCATAACCTTAGTATGAAAACAGCCGTTAGGAAGGGCCATCGCCTCCCCCCTCTATATCGGTCACTATGAACTGATCTAAAAACATCTTTTGGTTTTTAAGTTTAAGAGGCTTCCACTTTACAAAAACTTTTAAGATCATTCAAAATTGCAAAACATTTTTATTCCAATAATTCGTAAACAAACAAAATGAAAACGCATAAAACATAATAATCACAATTGTATTGTTCCCTGAAAGACAAATAAATCGATAATTTGGTTTTTAAAATAACATTAATATAACACAAATAATATGATTGCTTATGAGAGGCAACGATTAATTGCAAAAAAAATCTAACAGGTAAATCAAACCTAGCTCATCTCGATGATTCAGAACAATTTAAAACTTTCAACAAAAACGGTTTATTATTAAAGGTTAAGCACCTTATTTTAAAATCATATATCAAATTACTAAATTTGGAACAAGAATGCATAATTTCTAAAGACTAAAATCAACTAATTTTTTGTATAGTTTGTATAAAAAAATTTTAAACCTGCGTTATCATTCTTTTTTTTCAAACGTCATAACTCCACCCTTGTATTTGGTCCTCTCATGATCTGACACAAATTTACAAGGTCAGCCAGATTTAACTGAATTTAACCATAGGATTTTTTTTTCAAATTTAATTGTCAGATGCGCATTTAATCATTATTTACCTAATTTGTAAATATTTTTGTGTGTGTTTTATATCCAGGCTCATCTGAAAATAAAACAATCAAACAAAAATCATTTTCATTTTTGTTTTTATTTCCAGGCTCATCGTCATCGTTTTATTTGATATACATTTAAGACCGTAGGTATTGTTGCTTATGTAAAAAAAAGTATTAAGTAAAGTACCTTTGGACAAATTACAACTTTGTGCTTTTCGTCTTCTGTCATTAGACCCGCTTTTACCAGATGATCCAGTGTTGGAAAACGGATTCGAACTTTTTCACTAATATCGCGCCAACACAAAGCGGCCACCAAAACAAGATACCTACAATAAAAATATTGGTTTATTAAGTAAGTTAGCTATATTTAATTTTTATCTGCTTTAAACCTAAATACTGTATAAAACTATTTACACTTCATGTAAATTATTGTTTTTTGTTTTATTGGAGTATATATGAATATTTCAAGCGATCAAACTTGACTGTCGGTGTTGATGTAACTATGTTATTGTGTACTGCTACCACTAGAGTTTTTAACGGTTACGATTGCAGTGTATACTGTAGTTCTTTAATGCGACATGTTCATCGTGTAATATAGTTCTTTTTGTATATATTTTGCCCCATATGTAAAATAAATTTTTTCCAAACATAATATATAAGAGTTTAGTTTTAATTCAGCATCCTGCTGGTCCGATTCTTTTTATGAAACTAAAGTCTAGCATGATATTTCTAGATTATGTTTTTGGCGTTGGGACATATTAGAATAGCAACACATAGTGGAAAATCTTTGTCTACGTACCGCCCCGATAAACTTTTCTTTCAGGAAAACAAAATTGAAAGACTTTTGTCAAGACTTAAAAAATGTTCATAGCTGTCCTTTGGATGAGCGTACAAAAGTTACATGTCAAAGCATATTCTGCCAACGAAAAGCAAAAAAATTATTTTTGGAAATAAAAACGGGTCATGTTGTATTGTGGCCAATCATATCCAAACAATTTAGCGCCAACCATTATAATAATAACCAATCAGTAATTTTTAAAAATAAAGGTTGGGTTCTAATGGTTTGATATAAATGGCACTATATTGCTTTGATTTAATTGGTTAATACATGTCTTCCTATTTTTATTTCCCGAACAAATAAACCAGCCACGTCTGGTGTGCCTTTAACCTGGTAATTTAATTACTAAATTGCATTGTATGTAAGTATTTTATAATTACTGTATGTATAAAATTTTAAGTATAAGTAACGAAAAACACTTTTCTATTTTGCAAAATGTAATTCAAAATACCTCCAAATTGATTGCTGAATAATTGTTGCACAATTATAAAATAGATGCCTGACACCGGGAGTTTTCAAATTTAAAAAAAAAATTGTTTAGCTTATAAACTTTCCAATAAAGATTGGTATTTTATCCTTATCTTGCAAAAATATGTATAGAAATACATATAGTTTGAAAGCGAGAATTTTAAATTTGCAAGACAAAATATTGGCGAAGATTTAGGGTCGATGTAGCCTTAGGAGCTTAGAGCTGGAACTTGGAGCCAAAAATAGGGAACTTGAAGCCGTAAGTCGGGAACTTGGAGCCGAAAATAAAAATCCCTAAAACGTTCACCTAAGCGAAGCCTAAATCTAACCCCAAACTAATTTTTTCTTAAAGGCTCCAAGTTCCCAAAACTTTTCCATGGCTCCAAGTTCCCTGCTTGTGGCTCTGAAGACCCCGTACCGTTGCCGAATTCGATAAAAATATGAACCCAAGAAAATTTTTGCTAAAAATGTTTTTTTTTATATAAAAGTCTTACTGAAAAACCCGGTCGATTTTTGCCAAAACCGTTTCACTGCTCATTCACATTGTTTTGTATACTATATATTTTGGACTCATTCATAAAAAATTTTTAAAACAATAAGAAATATTTTTAAATGTCAGTTGTCCATCAAATTATACAATAGAATTCTTCTTTATAGCGTTAAATCTATACTCCTTTAGTAAACATTCAGCAGCAGTCAGTGTGATGAATAATATCTTTTATTGCTGTTACAATCGTTAGGACAAAACTGGTTCTCTAGATTACTTCTTACCACAATAGTTCTAAGCATATTTTTCAACACAGCAAAACTAAAAAAATATCAGTGCTGATTGACACTGACCAATATGAAAACCTGACGATTAGATTTTTAATAGTGAGATGAGAAGACCCAACTATATATTTTTATCAAATCCAAGCAAAATCAGATTATTATGTTTTAAATTCAGTATATTGTCCGATACTTTTCTGAATTTAATGAACAATCACGACGATTAATTCAATGTATACAAAGATCTCGGGAAGAAACGGAATTAATTTGTATTTAACAGTAGTTAACTAAAAAACATAAGTAAAAAATATAGACAACCGCTTGTTTTAGAAAAAAGGTGAAAAAAAAGAGCAAAATAGTTAGTTTTCTAAACTTTTTATGCTCATTTTTCTAGTTTACCAACGTCATATACCAATTACATTTAATTCTTCTCGAGACCTTTGTGTACATTGAATTAACCGTCGTAATTGTTCATAAAAAATAAATACACAATTTTCTGTGCAAATTTTTAAGCTAAAAATATTCAAAAAAAAAAAACGAAACCTAAATTATGTAAAAAATATCGTTAGGGGTTTTTAGAGTTCCACACAGTCAAGGCTTGTCTGCTCTCATCTGGCCACAAAAATAAAAATGAAAAGTGGAGATTTCGTTATTGTTAAAGGTCATGTTTTAATTGCATTCCATTCATCCCCAGCAGGTTATTCTACTTGTTTTGTCTAAGCCAGCGTCAGATGTAAAAGCAAGAATTTTCGCTTTATTTCTAAAATGAAGTATTTTCGCAAACCACAGCAAGAACACACCTGGTTTAGAAGGTCTTAAAAAAATTAAAAAAAAATAAATTCTGATAGATATTCAAATAAACATTTAACTAGGCATAGATAGGCAAATTTTTTTTGTTTTTTGTAATTGTTTAAATAGGTTTGTTTCTTATCTTTCTAAAGGCTACAATTTATAATGCAAAAAAATGCCCAGTCCATGTGTAGTCTGACTTATAGTTTATCTACAAAGAAAACTAATTAACATACCTCGCTACAGTGTGTCGTTTTAAGACGGACTCCTCGTCTGTTCCTGAGATTATAACGCAGACTTGACTGATGACGTCATCCGGCCACGCCACCCATTCGAATTGGCGCCACCAACGCTTCACAATTTCCGTGATGTAAAAACCCAGTAGAAAAGTGAGCGGTAGTGATTTTAAGTAGCCGTTAAACATTATTACAGTCTAAAATATTTAGTCATTGTTTAAGTAAATTAACCTTATTAATTATTCCCAACTAATTGTTGTTTCAGAATCAGTAAATATCCCCAAATATTTAAAAATATTTAAAAATATTTTCCGAGGTCGAAAAATTCCCAAATATTTAAAAATATTTTCTGCTCGTTGAAATTATAAATACTTAGATTTTAAAATGATTTTAGCTTGAGTATTTGAGTACATTTTAGCCTTGCTGCTTGTTCACGCTTTAGATTTATCAATGTTGTAATATTAGAAAAAGCAGTGCAAATTTTAAACCAATAGACTTTTACATTTAATTTTAGAGGTGTTGTAAAAACTGAAAATTTTTGCATTAGATTTGATTTTTGGTGAAAATCTAACCCAGCCTTCAAAAGAATTGCTTATTTTTTTGGCGAAATAATTTTAACTGTGAAATAAATATTCCAAAATAAGCAAAAAGGTAATTTCAGAAGATTCTATACTTGAAAAATATTGTTTAAGCACGGAATCCTTTGAACACCCTTTGCGTATTAATAAAATATATTATCTATTGATACTAAAACGGATGTTATAACATGTATAAAAATAAAAAAGACACTTTTTATCCATTATGACACCTTTATTGAAAATTTAATAAACCACTTTTCAAAAAAAATTAAAGTTTTAGTATAAAAAAACGTGAGATTTTAAATATTGTTTTTCCAAAAACCAAACGTTATTTTTCTGTCTTGTTTTTTTCTGGAATAAAAACTATATTAATAAAATTACTTCCGAAATTGACAAAATTGTGCGAATTCCACAGTTACGTACATATTTTTAAATTAAAAGATAATAAAAATTTTAAAGCGTTTAGTAATTTACAATTAGAGAATTTTTTGAAATAGTCCTCTGCAGTTATCTTATCAAATTCTTATCCGAAATCAAAAAATTCACTTTATGCATTTAGAAAACTTACAAAAAGCACATCAAGGTAGAATTAAAACTAAAAATTTTAAAAATAAATTATTTTTGCCGATCGGCTATTTGCACAAAAATAAATCAAAAAACAAGTTTTTATGGTTAACAAAATATTTGTGTTGAAACTTTTTGATTTTTACTTTTGTAAAATCAAGAATGCATAAGAGTAGAGAATTTTCAACTGTGTGTTAAACAGTTGTTCAAATTATAGGTAAAAAATTCCACGGTATAAATTTTTTATCGTGCAAAAAAATCTACTACGACCTGTGGAATAATCTACAATTTATTGTATAATCTACATGACAATTTTTCTACGTAATACTGTAGATTATTCTACATGGTAACCGCGAATTTGCAAACAAAAAAACTGCAAACATATAACTCTTTGATGATATTTTTTTTTCACATGACGTTGTCAAATATTCACCGTTTTTGTTGAATCCAACGTATAAATTATTCTACATGTTAAAACATCAAATATTTTGAATAATTTTAATTATTCCACAGTATTATGTAGAAAAATTTGTTGTATGCATTTTGCGTTTGCAATTTTTTATTCTGCAAAAATCTGTAAACGTAAAATACTCAGATGAGGTTTTTTTCCACTTAATTTTGTCAAATACTCTAGGTTTTTTGTTGCATCGGACGTATAAATGATTTTATATGTTAAAACATGGAATATTTTGACTGATTTAAATTATTCGACAGCGTAGTATGTTGAAAAACTTCATCTAGGAGTTTTACGTTTGCAAATTTTTATTTCTACGGGATAAAAAATCTACACTGTTGAATAATCTACCTACAATTTGAAACAACTGTTTAACACACAGTCGGACATTCTCTACTCTTATGCATTCTTGTAAAACTTACAATCAAGATTCCAAATGAAGCTATAATAATGCTGTTTGTTATTATATTTTTTATACCAAAATTTTGTGTTGAAAAAAATAGCTAAAGTACAAAATGCCTTAAAAACCTTTTTGACCATTTTTCATAGCATATTGTGTGAACTGTTTAAAATATTTCAATAAAAAAAGTTAAAACTGTTGATGGGCAAGCTAAATGACAGGCTGGTGCAAAGTTTGGAAAGTACCGTCTGCCAATTAAAACATTTACTCCAAGGAACGTCTTCTAATTGGAGGAGGGAATTTCGTGGAATAAAAATTTGCATATTATACTCAGCAGCGAGATTAAAGTCGCGATTTATAATTTGGCGGACGATAAAATCCACGCGCTCACCTTTTCGAAAACTTCCTTGTCCTCGCTTTTCGTGAGCAAGGAGTTGTAAAAGATCCGTATGGAGTAGTACAGTACCAGGAAGACGATCAATTCGCGCCAGACGCTCTTCCACAGCGATCCCTTCCACCGCAGGATGAGTCGCCCCATCCCATCGCTGTAGGAAATCGTCATTGCGTTCTCACTCAACACGCGGCCAAGCTATAAAACATCCATTCCAAACATATATAAAACCAAAATCCATTCCAAAAATGTTTAAAACCACCTATAAAAATCCATTCCAAAATTTATAAACCACCTACTGTATAAACATCCATTCCAAAAATTTACAAAACAACCTAATGATAGACATAAAAGACACAATTACACACGGATATTAATTAACAGTACATCACATTTGTATTGTCACTTTAGGTCTCAATTGACATTTCTAAAACCGAATCATGTTTCTTATACCATTTTTATAATGTTTTACATACTGGTTTTAGGACCTATTTTTAATATTTGCTTCTTTATTTACTTTTTATGACCCTTTCTTATTTATTTTTTAAATGTAATCTTTGATGCGAACTCTGCACTTTTTCCCAGCCTCTTAATGTTTTATTGCTCTTTATGCTTTTCGTCAAAACCGAAAACCGCAGCCCGCGGTGAAATTTCCCATCTTATTTGCTAATGTCATGTAAACAATTGCTAGTAATGTTTTTTGTTCGTTTACTTTTTTAATCGCAGGTCCTCTACGATTGTACACTTATGGAATTTCGCTAATAGATAACGCTTTTCTTTTACGTTTTGAAATCTTTATGATTTTATTCTAAAAAATACAAAAAATGAAAAGTTTAATGCTTCAGAGTTAATTTTTTTCTTTTTAATTTTAATTAAAATTTTATGATAAACACAGAAACCTTCAAATTTTGTTTCACTAAGACCTTTTAAAAATGACAAAAAATGGGTTTTTCGGGGACTAGTTTAGAGCGTGTAAACCATACTATATTTTTTTGAATGTTTTGGCTTAAATATCAAATTAAACATGAATATTCTTGGAAATAGTGGGTTTAAATTTTCTAAAGAAAATATCTTTTCAAAGTTATCACTTCTGATTTCTGCATTAAAATTTTTCAAGTAAAAAAATTCAAAGACTTCTTTAGTGAAATTGAGACGTTGATTACAAAAAAAATGTCCATTAAAAAATTAAAAATTGAATTAAAAAATTATATTATGCCTCTATTAAGTAATTTTTTCTACTAATCATTTTAACCAGTTGTAAAAAAATAATTAATAAAATGATTAAAAAAGTTTTTTAAGTGACCAAATTCATAACACGTTTGGTGAAAAGCCGTTTTCCAGTATAACGTTACTTATGTTCATTTTTCAAAAAATATAATGCCTAATGTCGTATAATTTTCCTTTCTGATTTAAAGCCAGTTCAAACTTTAGAGACAAATACGTTTTTTTAAATAGCCAAATCCAAAAGCCTCTTTTGTGAAAATGGATTCTTCTGTATAAAAATTTCAATGTTTACATTGTATTTAAAAAAATGACATTCTGGCTCTGTAATGACTAATCTTTTTTACGAAAAGTTTTTAGTCAGTTCAAAAAGAAAAAAAATTGAAGTTAAAAATCCATTCTCCTTCTTTTGGTGAAAAGGTATTGTGGTACACTGAGAGGAGAAGGTACATAATTGGGTAACCACTTAGTTAATTTTAATAACAAAACTACATTTCTTTAATCAGCTACTCGAGCGAGAACCTTTATATGATCAAAACACGACACTCAAATTTTCGATTTTGGGGCTTTTATGTGGTTTGAAATTGGGTCCCTAACTATAAAAATTTGAGATTCAAAATTTCTATTTTTGGAATCATTTCGGTTCAGGGTTTTCATGAATATAACCCCGACTAAAAAAATTAATAAAATACCCCTAAAATTTGTGGGGTACAAAGGGGATTGTATTTCAATTGCCGGACAAGCTAGAACAAAATTTACATATTCTTTAAATTAATAGCACTTTGCGGACTTTAAAACGATATATTACTTGCTTGGTTAAAATTGCCGTAGCAAAAGTTGAATTTTAAAGGGTGGCTTTAGGGGTTCGAAAAGGGAAAAATACTTTCAGAGATCTTACTGAGACTCTAACCGTTTACGGTTTAAAATAGACAGTTTCTGTATTTGTCAAAAAACAATATTTGCAAAAATTTTAAAACAAAACTCTTTTAATTCTTTATGATGCCCCAGCCAAGTGAGTTACTCCTAACAAAATAAATGTTTTTGAGATAAACAAATATGAGGAACCTGCAGAAGTAGAGACTTATGTGGTAAAAAATTACAACTTTGGCTGTATATTTTTTAAAATATTTTATAAATTTTATTGGCAATCCAAAAATTGTTTCAAAATGTTTTTTAGCTCAACAGGTATCCGAAATTTGAATTTATTTTTTGGAATTTAAGTTTTCACTACTAGGTTTATTATCTGCAAAATATTATTAAAATCTGTCCGTTTTAAAATCCGTCCGTTATTTTAGCTGCAATTTAGTGTCTTAATTTTAATAAGGATACCCACGTTTTAACAAAAATATTTTATGGTTAATTTTGATTTTTAGAATTAATTTACTTAAAAATACGACAAAATAGTTCAAAATTATTGTAAAAATATTTATTTTTCAAAAAAACGTAGTGCTGATTTTGACGGGATATATGGTGGTTTTTGTAAGGTTCAAATATGACAAAATTTGGAACGCCGAAAGCATAAAGAACAGCTGTCTTAGTCGATTTTACTTCAAAATTGAAAATAAAAAATGGCATGTTATGAACATTTATTGACAAAACGTTTAAAAAGCTGCTGAAGTTTTTAAAGTTTTTTGTAATTTTAACAAAGGTTTGTTTATTAATTAGTTATGGTTATTCAAAAATAGCCAATAATTATTTAAGCTATAGAAAAATAAAAAAGATTGAACGGAAAAAAGATAAATTACTGGGTTGACTTGACTTGTCTTTGGTAAAACTGGCTTTTATATTATAATTATATTCTTGAAGAGATTAAAAACAAAACACAACTACAATTCGTTAGACTCTTTGGCTGCACACAAAATTTTTGCAAAAGTTAGCAAGAAAAATGTCACATGTGCATTTTTCTTGCAAAAGTCTATTATTTTTTGCTATTTTTCATGTGCAAGCGACTTTAAAATCAGTGTTGGATTTTTTCGGTGAATAATCTAACTCCTATATTCTATTCAACAAAAATCTAAAACCGAAAACTCCTATATTCTATTCAACAAAAAATCTAAAACCGAAAAATCATTCTTAACAGGAAAAAATATAACTAAACCAAATTTAACCTCATTTAATCCATCGGTTATCAACAAAAATGCGTTGTAACCAAGACATACAAATATGAATTTTTTCATAGAGCTTATTTTTATCATGTAAAAGTCGATATTCTAAATAAATAGAAACAGCTAATTGGCAGTTACTAATAAAATAATGTACGGATGTTAATAAAATTGTTCAGAAAAAAAACCTGGGTGGCTAGATATTTAATTTTATAAAATTAGGACCTGACGGGTTAATTTTTCCTAAAAATTAATGCGGTAAAATTGGTGGTCTTCTTTTATAATGAGCCAGTCTTTTTGTTGTTGTTTTTAATTGTAACTAAAACAAAGTACATTTTTTATAAGATGGAAAATAATATCAAAAATATATAACATAATAATAAAGGAAAAATATGTGACTTCATATATTTTTTAGACACATTGACTGCTCTTATTAGGGCGCGCCCTGATAAGAGCGCGTTCTTATTAGGGCACTCGGTTGTGCTAATTAGGGCCCCGTTTCGGAAAGGAGGGCCCTTATTAGGGCCATGGTGTGCTAATAACAATAAGGGCGCGCTATTATTAGGGCGCACCCTAATAAGAGCAGTCAATGTGTCTAAGAAATATATAAAGTCACATGTTTTTCCTTTATTATTATGTTATATATTTTTGGTAATATATCTCAGCTTTGTTTGTTTTTTTTTAAATTTATTTATCCGTAATTACTTAAGTTTGTTCTATTTTTAATCAGCTCACTTGAGCATTTTAATAGTTATTCAAGCGGTTTTGAAGTGAAATATTGATGAATATATGGAAAATATAAAGTTTTATGTCGTAAAACTTATGTTTTTCAGGATTTTATAGACATGGACAAAAATTAAAGACCAATCATTTTTCCCTTTCTTATTTCTTAAAGCGTAATTTTTTTAATAACATTGTGACACGTTTTATTTATATTTAGAACCCATAGTCATATTGTATTAAATAAATATATATATTTTTAAATGGTATTTTTATACGGTATTTTAAATTTTCAATATATATATTTTTTAAATAATACTTAAAAATCTTGACTGATACTGGAATACGTCTAGAATAAGTTTTTACCTATTTCAGGCCTTGATAAATAAATATTATTAGACTTTTCATGTGATAAAGCTTTTATTTATATTGGATTTACGGCCAATTGTCTCCAATAGAAATTTGCAATTGATTTTTGCCCGACAAATGAAAATAAATCTGGTAATTGCAACACAGTAGCAAAGCTTAACACATTTCTATTGATCATAAAAGCTTTTGACTTGATTACAAGTGGACGTAAAAACAAAAATAGATTTTTGCCCATTTAAGTTTATTTATTCCTGGGCGTCTGATATTAATAACCGAAACAGATTTATAGAAAAACGAATCTGGCTTGTGTAATTGTTGTTACATAGTTCATGAGCGATTGCCTTTAAAACTGACTCTCAGTCAGATTAGGGCGTAACCTATTATTGTTGTTAATCAAATAAACAACGGGATGCCATTTGATAACAAATTAAAAAAAAGGACCGTGAAGCAATTAAATTTTGTGTTAAATTCAACTATTGTTTTGGAAATATTTTATACGTCAGGAAAACCGTGACTTT
>JASAMX010006559.1:0-32894 GCA_030248175.1 Microlaimidae sp. YZB2_3
TGCATTCTTAGGGGTCCTTACCCCGGTTTGCCCCGGCTCATTTGACAGCTAAATTGCCGGGGCCGGGGCCGGGGCCGGGGTAGAGAGAATTGCGTTTGCCGGGGCCGGGGCCGGGGCCGGGGTAAAAAAAAAGTACCGGGGCAAGCCGGGGCCGGGGCCCCGGTCGATCCCTAGGCACTGCCTAAAAACTACTCTCTAAAAAGTGGCCCTAAAAAATTCGTTGAAAAAAAAGTCGTAAATAACATTTTGATTAAATTAACGACATAAGTAGGTTTGAAAAGTGTTGCTATAATATTAGTTGATTGAACGAAAAAATTCGTAAAATTAACTTAGAAAAATCTCTTTGAAATTGATAATTGCCCTTTACATATTAAACATACAGTTTTATTTCGTGCGGCGGTTTTTTATTTTATAATTACGTTTACCGCTACGTTTTGTTTTTTGTTTAACTATTTATATAAATATATTCTACAAAAAAATCGAATCGTATCTGTAACTGAAGTAAAATTCTTTCAACCTTCATTTTTTTTTGTTTTATGTTTATTATTAACAAAAATAATTGTTTTAAAACATATAAAAAAATTCGGCCAATTTAATCCGACTGTTTTTAAAGTTTTAATATTACCACGCGACGTTTCCTTTGATTTTGTTTTAAATATAACAAACTTGTGAGAATATTTTGTTGGAAATATTAAAAATTCTTCGCTACTCTCTTAAAAGTGATTGGTTAATATAACGTAGAAATTAGTAAGTTTCTACGAATTTTTTAACGGGAAAGGATCCGCTCACTTAATTAGTAACTTTTACGATTTTTTTATTTATTAAAGGCTTAATAAAAAATTAGTGAAACTCCCGTCTTACAATAAAATTTTTCCGATAAAACTCCGGTTAAAGGATGCATAGAATAGGTTTACATGAAGCAAGAATTTATAATACTTAACAAGCATAATAAATTAAAAATTCAAAACAATAGTTTTAACTTCCAAATTTTACTTTTATTTTAGTTTCAGCGCGATGGCGAGAAGAAAAGTCCTTCTTCGGCCAAACATTTTTCCATATTTTTTCTTATTTAACCATTTTAAGGGTGAAGAAAAAAGTGATTTATGGTTACTTTTCAAATATAAGATTGTTTTAATTAAAAGACAAAACATTTCTTACCTTAGTCTGTCCTTCCTTAATTTGTTTTGTAAACGAAAGTGCAGATTTCACACTTTAAAAAAATAAATAAAGTGTTGCAAAAACTTAAAATCCCTAGCAGAAAATTTTACACACTTCAAACTAAGGATTTAAAGTCAGTGCACACACAAGCAATTTCTGCCATCTTAATTCCATAGAAATCATCAGCGCCTTTGGAGTTTTTTCTTTGCAAAGTAATTTTGTTTTAACAATAGCGAAGAATTTCCAATATTTCCAACAAAATATCCTCACAAGTTTGCTATATTTAGAACAAAATCAAAGGAAACGTCCCGTGGTAAATATTAAAACTTTAAAAAGAGTCGGATTAAATTGGCCGAACCTTATTTTTTTGTTTTAAAACAATTATTTTTGTTATTAATAAACATAAAACAAAAAAAATGAAGGTTGAAAGAATTTGACTTCAGTTACACATAGGATTTGATTATTTTCGTAGAATATATTTATATAAATAGTCAAACAAAACTAGTGGTAAACCTAATTATAAAATAAAAAACCGCCGCACGAGACAAAACTGTATGTTTAATATGTAAAGAGCAATTATCAATTTCAACGAGATTTTTCTAAGTTAATTTTACGAATTTTTTCGTTCAATCAACTAATATTATAGCAACACTTTTCTAACCTACTTATTTCGTTAATTTAATCAAAATGTGATTTACGACTTTTTTTCAACGAATTTTTTAGGGCCACTTTTTAGAGAGTATATATTTTGTTTTTAAAAAATGTTAATTTCCTTGAAATTGTTAATATAAAATTATAAATACGTTCGCAAAGAAGCAACTTCAAAGGCGCTTATGATTTCTATGGAATTAAGATGGCAGAAATTGCCTGTGTGTGCACTGACTTTAAATCCTCAGTTTGAAGTGTGTAAAATTTTCTGCTAGGGATTTTAAGTTTTTGCAACACTTTATTTATTTTGAAAAAGTGTGAAATCTGCACTTTCGTTTACAAAACAAATTAAGGAAGGACAGACTAAGGTAAGAAATGTTTTGTCTTTTAATTAAAACTTAAAATCTTAAATTTGTAAAGTAACCATAAATCACTTTTTTTCACGCTTAAAGAGGTTAAAAAAGGAAAAAAATATGCAAAAATGTTTGGCGGGAGAGATACTTTCCCCTCGCCATCGCGCTGAAATTAAAATAAAAGTAAAATTTGGAAGTTAAAACTATTGTTTTGAATTTTTAATTTATTATGCTTGTTAAGTATTATAAATTTATGCTTCATGTAAACCTATATCTATGTATCGTTTAACAGGAGTTTTATCCGAGAAATTTTATTGTAAGACAGGAGTTCCACTAATTTTTTTAGAGGCCTTTGATAAATAAAACAATCGTAAAAGTTACTAATTAAGTGAGCGGCTACTTTCCTGTTAAGAAATTCGTAGAAACTTACTAAGTTCTATGGTAAATTAACCAATCCCTTTTAAGAGAGTATTGTGTGAACGGGGAAACAGACACACACACACAGCAAACCCAAGCGAAAGGGTATAAATACCCACCACCAATATTCAACGTATCTTAATATATTTTTAGAAGCAGATTCACCTGTCGTCAGGACGGTCTTCACCTAACTCCGTTCAGACGCCTAATCCGAGCTCTCTTCTTTATGGGGAAGAGTGGCTTGTTTTGGGGTGCATACTGCATAACCGGGTTTTGATGAAAAAACGCAGCTACCCCGGTTTTTTTTGACTTATGTTATTACTTTTACAAGTTCAATTTTAAAAGTTTCTTTCAGTGGCAAGTGTTTTAAATTTAAAATTTAACAGCGGTAATCAAAAAAGCTTAAAACGGGATCTAATTTTAAATACTGAATTTTTTAAGGCTTGCTATGAATTTAAAAATGTGTTTTTTTAAGAAACATGTATGAAAAGACGGCTTATAGTGTCTTGTATTTTTTGCTGCTTTAAAAAGAAAAACCTTATTAAAATTCAACTTAATCGAAGGCAAAAGTTTACAACTACAATTGTACTACTACTTTTGTGAATTTTTAACGGCTCTACCTCATCATAAAATTGAGGTAACTACGGTTTCTATCAAATAACCGTTTTGTGCATTCCAAAATTTAGCCGAACTCTTGTTATTTAAGAAGGGTTCGGATTCTTTAATCGTCTAGGTTTTAGGTTAAAACCGTCCTGACGACATGTGTCTCGGCTTCTAAAAATATATTAAGATACGTTGAAACATTAACTCGGTGGGTATTTAAATTCGTATTTTGGTTTGTTGTGATTGGCTGGTTGTGTCTGGTTTCGCGAAAATACTGCTAGTTTTTAGGCAGTGCCCATTTACACGACACTTGCCCAATTAATAGCAGTTGTTTTGCCATTTTTTGTGCATGACAATTAATAGCAGTGCTCAAAAAATGGCACAAAATATTTTCACTTCTAAGTAGGGAGTGACATATTTTTCCTTAATATAATATATAGTATTATATATTTTTGCTAATATCTGGTATTAATATTTTCGTGTTTCTATTATCATCATCATTATTATTATTATTATTATTATCTCTCTCTCTCTCTCTCTCTCTCTCTCTCTCTCTCTCTCTCTCTCTCTCTCTCTCTCTCTCTCTCTCTCTCTCTCTCTCTCTCTCTCTCTCTCTCTCTCTCTCTCTCTCTCTCTCTCTCTCTCTCTCTCTCTCTCTCTCTCTCTCTCTCATCATCATCATCATCATCATCATCATCATCATCATCATCATCATCATCATCATCATCATCATCATCATCATCATCATCATCATCATCATCATCATCATCATTATCATCATCATCATCATCATCATCATCATCATCATCATCATCATCATCAACATCATCATCATCATCATCATCATCATCATCATCATCATAAAAATCATCATAATAATCATCATAATAATTATTATTATTATTATTATTATGATTATTATTATTATTATTATCTATTATTATTATTATTATTATTATTATTATTTTTATTATTATTATTATTATTATTATTATTATTATTATTATTAAAACCCGAGTTGTTTTATTTTAATTACGAAAAATTTTGGATTTTTTTAAATTTTATTGTATCATTACAATAAACTTTACATAGAAAGTAAATAAATAAAGTAATTACAGGAAGAAAAACATGCAGTTTTTCTTTCATTTTTATTGTGAAACGCAAAACAGGAAAACAAAAAACGCATGGTTGGAATTTTAGTCTATTGAAGTCATTTCACAAAATTTTTTATCCAAAGACGCCAAATATTATTTCTAAGAAGTGATTCAGAAATGAAGTAAACTTTGTTTTATTGTAGCATTAATATATTAGTAGCTATTTCATAAGAATTAACATCTAGAGTTTTTTTAGCCATTTAATAGATCTTTTAAACATTCCAAAACAACAAGTTAAATGTTTAAAAACTTACAAGTTAAAACACTTGGGTTTAAAAAAAATGTACAATTTTGTATAAAACTTTGCTGACAGACCTATTACAATTATAAAACCCTGAAATAGGTGAAAGTTACAGATTCAAAGTATTACATTGTCATTCTAATTGTTAAATTTAATTTAATCGCAGGACAGTTCTAAGCATATAGTGTAAGATATTAGCATTATAAAGCTTTTTAACTGCACCCGATCGAGTTTCTTAATGCACACAAAAGTAGGTTTCAGGCTTAAAAAGGAAAAAGAATTTTTTATCAGCTTTTAATTGCGGGAGATTTCGTTAACATAAATCACTAAATAAATCTCAGTTTTAAATAATAAAGCCTTTTTTCATAATGTTGAAAATATAAATCTTCGTTTTATCAAAAAAATGGCCTTTGCATAGCTAAATTTGAAATAACACCGTGCAGAATGAACCCATTCAAAGATCAAATATTTAAAACCAGGAAAAATCCCTCTAAAACCGCTGAGATTTTTAAAATTCTTTTTTGGATTTTGCTTTTGAACACTTCAAATAAATTTATTTTTCAGCAAATATTATTGTAGACTTTGCTTAAAGAACCAATTTTCCAATTAAATTCAAAAATTGGGGCTTGGAGTTAGGCTTGAACCCTTCCCTTACGGTAGGAAAACTCTGCCACTGAGCTATCTAGATGTAGTTAAACGCGATCACGCTGCTATTGTTTGTTTGCGCGACCTGCAGTCCGGTTGGCTGATTACACAAATAACATGATACCAAAAAAGAGAGATAAATTTACAGAATCAAAAGCGGCTATAAAATCCTATTTTGAATAAAGTAAAAACTAAGTTAAATCTTAGCTGGCGACATTAATCATCTAGTTTTCTGATCAAACCAAATTGCTTTAAGGTAAAACACCACAGTAATGACGAATTTTACTAAAAGTTAGATATCAACTTAGATATTAATTTTTGTCTGACAAAAGATAGTTCGATCGAAAGCTCAGAGTATGATGTATCTAACGGTAATAATTTCATTGTTTACCAGTTGTTCTATTTTGAGATATATTTCAATGAATCTAAAGCTCAAAAAACAGTATTTGGCCATTTAAAAAATTTGATTCTCTCAGTTTTTTCCGCAATTTTATAGAAAGTTAAAGAAAAATTGGGAGGAACTTTTAGATGTGGTTTGGAGTAAAACGTAATTCAAAATTTTAAGAAAATTAAAAAAATCGATGTTTTTAAAAGAAAAATCAAATAAAGAAATCCTGAATTAGTTTTTTAATCAAATACAATTCAAAGTATTCATTAGACTTGTGTCTAACTATTTCCAAACTTTCATTAAAATCTGAAAGAATCAAATTTTTTAATTTTCGTTTAATTTTTTTAATTGACGCCAAGAAACTACATTTTGAACCGTTTCTTTAAAAGTGGCTTTTAAGTAAAAAATCTTAGCTGACCTAGTAGCCGACTGGTTAGTACGTAGGGCCTGGATCTTCAGATTTTTGGGATCGAGTCTTCGCTGGGCCATATTTCTAACGTCAAAAAAAATTTTTTTTAAAAAAATTTTTAGTTTTTTATTTAAAAAAGTGCTTTATTATTCAAGATACGCTAAATCGAAAATGAAAAAATAGAATATTTTTGGTAATAATTTTTATTAATGTTTTGTATTTTTGACATGTATTTTATTGATGTTATTTGATGATTGTGGACGATAAAATTTTTTTACAAAAAAATGAATGTTAAAAATTGAAACAGCAGGTCTAATTGCTTTAGTAAAAATTAATTAGTAAGGACCTGCCGTCAAAATCCAACTGTGGTGTTCTACCTTAAGTAATTTAACTGATATGAATGCAGTAAAATGATGTGCACTGTTAAGAAGCGAGCGTGATTATATATGAAACTTATGTAATTTGCTTATATAAATGTTATTGTTTTATTTTAAAAACCAATATAAAATCCAAGAATTGTACCTATGATTTCTTTTAGAAAGACAGTCATGTCATGGTTACAGCGATTACCAAAGTGAAAAAGTCATAATTTTACTTCGTCTGGCTGAATCAAGACATTAATACTCTGTTCAGTCGTGTTGGCCAACAACATAAGACCATTTGAGTTAGAAAAGCCGAAAACCTTACTAAATAGTCGCATATCTTTTAGGATGTAAAATGCGCTCATATAGTATTCTGGACCCAGTGAAAATGATTATATTCTGAACAGTTTTGATCTTAGTAAGGTGGGGCAAATGCGCTTATAAGTGTATGAACTGCGCTAGAAATTCAACCAAACTCTGAAAGATTATTTTACTTATAGGTAAAATATTCAAAAAAATAATGCATCATAATTGCACACAATCATGTAGTATTGTGTTTCTATTATATAATTTATTAAAAGTTGAAGTCCATTACACAATCTCACAGAAGTCAGTAGGCATTGTGTAACGAGCTTGTGTTGTTGGTGTATAATAATTAGGGCATAAGGACAGCAATAAAACCAATTGTGACAAAAATGCACATACAGATTTGTCAATTATGTTTTGTATTAAATATCCAAGACTTATTTTTCTAGTGAAATAAATAAAAGCAGTTTCACAAAAAATTTGTAATGCAATCAACTTGAGTTACATTACAACAATACATCAACTAAGTATTACGCATAAGATACCAGGCTAAGCTACTATAAAAATGACTATAGGTTTTAAAAAAAGCTCTTTTCTAGCCATTTACTAAACTAACACAGTTTTTTTTAAATATTATCGGTTTTTAAGGGATTTTTTAAAAAGGTACAAAGATTTGGATAAGACTTGTTTTTTATTAAAAAAACTCTAGTAATCAGCAGTTCTGGTTCTGGGTTCTGGTTGTTCTGGGCAAAATTTAGAATTCCAGTTCTGGTTCCTATTCCGGATTTTTGGAAAATCTCAATTTCGGTTGTGGTTCCGGTTCTGGTGTTCCGGGGGTTCCGCAGTTCCGCCCATCACTAGAAAATTCCACTTTTTAGTGACTCTATTAAAAACTATATTTTCTGCTGCTTACTTTTGCATAATCTTTTTTTAGTTTTTTGGAATGTCCTCTTGAATACTTAGGAAAAAATAATTGTTTGGGTTTATGTTAACCAGATTATTAAAATGATTTTATATGCTTCAATCATATCCATTTTATCTCTAAGTTCTTGTACACTTATGAAGTTTAATACATTATTCATACATTATTTAATACATAGTCTGTTTTGGTGACCATTATTTTTAAGTTTGCAAATTTGAAATACACGTTTGGTAATTGATCGTTGAACTTTTTCCACAATAAATTTATCTTTTTATCATGTATGGATTCTAGTGAAAGGTGGAACTGCGGTACCCCCAAAACCGGAACCAGAACCGGAATTGAGATTTTTGAAAAATTCAGAACAGGAACCGGAACCGGAATTTTAAATTTTGCCGAGAACATCTGGAATCGGAACTGCCCATCATAATGCGGAACTGCTGGAACACTGTAACCGGAACTAGAACCAGAATTGAGATTTTTAAAAAATCAGAAAAAAGAACTGAACCAAAATTCCAAATTTTTCTCAAAACATCCGGAACCTGGAACCGGAACTGCCCATCACTAATCATCGCGGATTCCAAACGGATTCCAAACGAAAATAGAATAATCAACCGTGGGATGTATAAAACATTTTAATATGTAAGGCAGTTCTTTTATAGAGTGAGATTTAAAAGAACTAAATATTAAGTTTGCGGTTTTCATAGCTTTAACAGCTATTTTCTGAGAATGCAATGAAAATTTTAAATTATCAGAAATGTACACGCCTATTTTGTTTTTAGGTAGTTTCTTATCTTAAGTAATAATCTATTTGGTTTTGATTTTTTCTCATATTTATATAATATTATTTCACATTTATTTTCTGACAAAATATACTGCCACCAACTTAGAAATTTTATTCCGATCATCTTGTAATTTCTTTGATTGTCTTTAAATTTAAAAAAACTTTTTATAGATTTTTGCATCATCAGCCAAAAGTATAATTTCTTAGTTTTGAACACAATTTATAATATCATTTGCTTATTCTAAAAGAAAAAATGACCCTAAGACTGAACCCTGTGGCACGGAGCTTGTGACTAGGTATGTTTATAAAGAAGTGTCGTTTATTACAACTTTCATTACACTATTATTAAAAGGTTACATTACACTATTAGATTACACGATCATTACAGTATTAGACGCCCAGAAATTCCGTATTTGCTTAATTTCTACAAAAGTTTTTGATGTGATACACTAGCAAAAATTTTTGCAAAATCCTAATAAACTTTATCCACTAAATGTTTCTCATTTATAGCAAGAGTTTGATCATTGTAACATTCAAGGAGCTGTGTAATTATTGAAGTTTTATGTGTAATTATTATTACTGTGTAATTATTGAAGCTTTAAAACCATGCTGAAGTGTAAATATTTTATTAACCAAACATATAGAAAGCTCAGTATTAACAATCTGCTCCATGAAAAACATGCAAAGGCTATTGGACAATATTTTTTGGCATTTAGAACATTTCATGTGTACTGGTGTGGTTAGGGAAAGTTTCCTCTCATATGGAAGTTTTTGAAAATCATCCCCTACAAAACTGCCATCATCTGAATGAATTTGGGGAACTTGTTTATGAAAAAGATGGATATGCATATAGTTTACTCATAAATGTAAGAGTGGGACCTGTTGATCTTGTATTATTTTAATATAATATGATAACGACTTTTATCGCTGAAGTAGGACTAGTTTTGTCGGTAAATGTAACAATAGGGATAGTTTATTTGTTGCTGGAAAGTATTTAGTAAAAAACGTGAATCTTTTTGATGCATTTGATTTACATTTCAATGTCAAAGACAAAGTTTTATTCCAGAAAACATGCAACACTTAAGTATAACATTGCGAATCAATCATGTTTGCGAAACAGACCAAAACGTGGTTTATACTGGAAACATGGCTCAAAGGCTTATAACGTGGCCTTAGCGATTGTTTTACTGATGACCACCAAGCTTTAATCTTTCTCTGTTACCTAGACTTTAAACAGGACCTGACGATAGATAAATATAGTTCCATACCTTTAAAAAATTGTAAACTTATTAAATTTTTGTTCCAGTGTGTAACACCCCAATACTTGAAAAAAAATATTACAAGAATATTTTCCCCAAAAAAATTTATGTTGTGATGCTTTTAAAGTGATTATGCTCCTAAAATTGATTAATTTATTTATCTATGACACTGAATTTCAGTTCATTCGCTAAATTATTTTCATTTTTAAAAATCAAAAAACTATAGTAAAAGTTAAAAAAACATTAAAAAACCCAATTAAATTAACGCTTAATGTTTTAAAAGTTCCTTACAGCTAAACTATAGTCCATACAAAAATGATGCGGACTGGCGACAAAACTCGAACTTTGAAATGTTGTATATCCATAACGGAGGTTAGATATGAGCGGGACATATGCATAACGTGCATAGCTTAGACTCTTGGCTATCTGTTGAAAAGGCTAAAAAAATTTTTTGATGACGTCATCACTACATCCGATGCGGTGAAAAAACCTGGTCCCAAAAAAAACTAAGCTTTTTTATTAGTAGGAGATAAGAAACGCCGCTTGGGGTGCTATTAAAACATACTTTTCTGAAAGTTTGAGCGAAATCGGCTCCCTCGATTTTTTTTATAATGCGTTGAATGCGCGCGGTTTTCGCGATTTTTCGCGAATTTTTGCACCGCTAATACACTGTCCAAATTATTTATTTTGTTTTCTTCCTGTTCGAAGTGTGTAGGATATTGATCATATTATTATATATTAAATGTCCGTCAATTTTTATTCCTTACTTTTGACCTAAAAAAATTTTTTTGGGGATTGACCGGGCCAAACACAAATCCCGAAAAATTTTTTCAAAATTTTTTCAAAATTTTTTTCAAATCCATCAAAAATGTAAAATTTGTCACATATAACGAATTTTGATATATCGTTTGTATAAAAAAACCTAATATTAAGCTTACAATAAGCTGTCAAAAATGACGAATTTGAAATTTGGAAGGATTCCAAGCCCATATACTGGTATTAGCAAACCTTTAAATTAAAAACTTTTCCAAAAAAATAAACCTTAAAACTTTATTTTTTCGAATTTCCAGGTTAGTTTGTTAGAAAAACATATTTTCAAAGTTAAAATCCTACTACAAAATTGCAAAATATCGCAGCAAAAAAATGCTTTTTTTAAGTGTTTTCTTACTTGCAAATGTTTCCCCGTTTGTGAAAACCAAAAGAAATTTCTAATAACTATGTCTCCCAAATTTTGTCAATATCCCAATGTAATTTTTTAAAGTAATACTATTTTTCGTGTAAAAAAGTTTAAATCCGCGATCTGGTCTGAATTGCGTTATTTTAGTTGCCAAAGAACCAATAAAAATCATAAATTATGACGCAATAACAAAATAACAAAAATAACAAAAAAATACATGACGTAAAGAAGTATTTTGAAATTTTAACAAAAATTTATGTTGCGTTTTCATGGGATTATTTGGATCATTATTTCTAATATTTTAAATCAAAATAAATTAAAAAATTTTAAAACTAATCTTTTAAAGTTTATTATTTTTGTAAAATTTTTTAATTGAAAGGTTTGCTGCTGCCAGCATTTGTGTTTGGCCCCCCTAGCCCCCGGGGGGTCAACCCCGAAAAAAATTTTCAGGTCAAAAGTAAGGAATAAAAATTGGCGGACATTTAATATATAACAATATAATCAATATTGTACACACTTCAAGCAGGAGGCAAAACAAAATAAATAATTCGGACAGTGTATTAGCCTGGTAAAAATTCGCGAAAAATCGCGAAAAAAGCGCGCCTTCAACGCATTATAAAAAAAATTTGAGCGAACCGATTTCGCTCTAACTTTTAGAAAAACTCAGAAAAGTATGTTTTAACGGCATACCAAGCGGCGTCTCTTATCTCGTACTAATAAAAAAGTTTTGTTTTTTTTGGATCAGGTTTTTTAACCGCATGGGCTGTAGTGATAACGTCATCGAAAAACACTTTTTTCTAACCTTTTCAAAAGATAGCAAGAGTCTAAGCTATGCTCCCATATATGTCCCGCACATATTCTAACCTCCGTTAAGGATATATAACATTTCAAAGTTCGAGTTTTGTCGCCAGTCTTCATCATTTTTGTATAGACTATAGTTTTATTGTTTCGTAAGTAAAATTAAGTTATTAGCTTTTAAGCTAATCTAACAAAAAGTATAATTTTTAAATATATTATCTGTTATATATTAAGTTTAACCAGTATGCAGTAATGTAAAAAGGACTCTCACTCTCATATCCACGCTAACACATACAGAAATATAGTTCAATTATATACCATATTATCCTGTTATTGTTTAAGCTGCTTGCAAATCTAGTAAAACATAATTAAAAGCTTTGTTTGCTTAAACTACAACAACAGAACGATAGATAAACAACTGCTGCGTCATTTTTAAAAGTCAAAATTATCAATTTATTACTGTTTTCAACTGTGTATCTATGATTTATTAAACATTATCAATTACTTTTATTTAATCACCCCCAATTAACCTGTTCGATAAACAGAAATGTGATGAAGTCCACCGCAAAACTGCCCTCTGTGCCTGGGGCATCTGTGATTGCAATGTCCTGCCGGCTTCCTACGGTGGCGCCGTTCCAGGTCTTGGAGGCTGCGATTGCTGCAGAAACATTCCCAGCGCCATTGAACTCCTAAATCGTGAAATTTAAATTTGAAAAAATTGGAATTAGATGTCAGCTGTATAATATTGATTTCTTTTTTACACACACAGAATGCACAATATTGATTTCTTTGCACGATTGTTTTACAGCTAAAATTTGGAGAAAAAATAAGGACTTTGAACTTCAAACTTAAAGAAGTTTGATTAAAGTAGTTGAAGTTTAAACTTAGACTCCCTAAACCAATTCCAAAATTTAGGTACAAATCTAAATCTAAGCCTGAACCGTCTAATTGTAAATTTAATAGAATTAAAATCTAGGATAATTTTCATCTCACAACACGTTTTTTTATTTTGGAGCAGGGAGGTATTTTAACCGATTTCTTAAATATTCTTTCGCAAACAAAACTTTCTGGTGAAAATAGCCAGAAGGCTTTATTTTTAATTTACAGTCGTCATGGGTAAAATCTAATGTGATCATGAATGAATGAATGAATTTAAATCATATTCTGAACAAAAGAAATTAGATATGTATTATTAAAAACCAAAAAACGTTTGTTAAAACTACAAAAGTATGTATTATTTTAAAAATGACTTAAGGGCCTAACTCTATTTTAAACTCTAAACTTAGTCATTATCAATAATTTTTAAGCTTTCCTATTTTTGTAAATAACTTTTGTTTTTCTGGTATACAATCTTAAAACAACCTGGCTTATAAAAACCGTTTCTTCTGTTTTGCTATTAAAATTTTTAAATTAAAAAAACCCTTGTAAGCGAGTGATTCAATGCAAGAAAGCAAACAAGGTTTTTGGAGTTGTAGGCATGCAACATGGATTTCTCAGTAGTTTGAATTGGAGCCGTGAAACTTAGAGCAAAAATTAAAAAAATTGTTTGAGGTTAAAGTTAGAGTTAGGCTTGTGCTTATTTATAAGTTCAAAAAATAAAAGTAATCTAAACTGTAAACCTAGCAAGAGTTAAAAAATGCTTTGTGGTTAGACTAAAGCTTTTGCCTATGTATAAGTTTTCTCGATTGTGGTCTTTCAACTAAGCGTTATCAGATCGAGATTTTCATTTTCATATATATATATATATATATATATATATATATATATATATATATATATATATATATATATATATATATATATATAGCGTATTTGAAGGGGAGGGGGGCGACCTCCCCCTTTTGGGCCGTTTCCATACTTAGGGGGGAGATCCGCCCCCCTCCTAAGTACTTTTTGCTTATAAATTAATAACCCCTTGCAGTCGCATTTTTAAATAATTTAGCCAGTTATTTATATATAAATCAGGGGTCGCATTCTGAAGAAACCCTTATATTTACCCCGATAAATCCATTTCAATGAAAATAAAAAAATTAATATATTTTGTAAATAAATAAACCTGCCGCATATGGGACAGAAAATGATTGCAATGAATTTTTTTAAATTTTTTTTTCGCGCTGCAAAACCACCTTGCGCAAAATAAAAAAAATTAATCAATGCCAAGAATACATGAAAATTAATTAATATTAATTTTCATGTATTCTTGTCAATGAGCATATTTTATTTTTTATTAAATTAAAGGAGCACTGTCACAAATCAAATTCCTATAACGCCCGAACCGGACTGCTCCTTTAATACTGAACTGATTCAGCTGAAATTTAAAAATGTTGTAGCCTTGTAGTGGAGCACTCTAAATACCAAAGTTGAGTTAGGTAGGTTTGGTATTAAAGGAGCAGTCCGGTTCGGGCGTTATAGGAAATTGATTTGTGACAGTGCTCCTTTAATCTCACCGGAGAAAATATTTAACCACCTCTCGAGTTGGATAAATTCTTATTCTTAAAACAATAGAAAAAATTTAACCCGACTTTTACCTAGGTAAAATTGATTTTTCACTGGCATCTTTAGGCACGTAAAAAAATTACCCTGGGGTAACTTTTAACCGCTCGTCAGAATGCGACCCCAGGTTGTTTCTTAATAGAACCAAGAATATATAACACAAGAGAATGTCCGACTGTACACTAAATTTTTGGCCAAAATTTTGCGAGAAAAGTCGCACTTTTAAATTTGAGTGCGACTTTTTCCTCAAAAATCCGCCATTTTCTGCTAGTTTTTCCGCGCTGCGATTTTTAACATAGTGTTAGTTTTTTCGCAGTGGGGACTGCGACTTCTTTCGGACTCTATACTGCTTTAATCGCACTGCGATTATTTTCGCACTGCGAGTCTAGCTGCGCAACAAAAAAAAATACAGACTCTGGTAGTCATTTTTAATGGAGTAAAACACTGCGAAACCTGTTTTATTTAATTTTAAAATGTTGGAAAGTTAGTTTATTTTATTAAAACTAAAAAGTTTTAACATCTTACAGTAAGGTAAAAAAAACGACTTTCACTTATTTAAACACAAAATTTTTGCTTCGCTTTGTTTTTATTTTTTTGTTGTGCAGGCAGACTCGCAGTGCAAAAATAATCGCAGTGCGAATAAAGCAGTGTAGAGTGCGAAAAAATTCGCAGTCCCCACTGCGAGAAAACTAACACGGTGTTAAAAATCGCAGCGCGGAAAAACTAGCAGAAAATGGCGGATTTTTGCGAGAAAAGTCGCACACTAATTCAAAAATGCGACTTTTCTCACAAAATTTTGGTCGAAAATTTAGCGTACAGTCGGACATTCTCTTGTGTTATATATTTTTGATAGAACTAAGAAACAACCTTATTTGGATATGGTACAATATTTTAACATCATACAGTATGATGTTAAATCTTTTAGTATGATTCATATTAATTTAAAGCTGTAAAAAACAAATTGTTTAGGAATTAGGTTATAAAAACAAAAGTAAAACTATGCTTATATGATTGGCTGGAGACAATTCCTAAACAGTTTTTAGTGCATATTTAAAAAAAAATTTCGCCTTCAGCGGCTGGGGGGACACCCTCCAGACCCCCCGGCCGACGCTTTCTACCAAATTAACAAACAAATTGATAAAGCTTTAGGTTATTGAAACTCATGTAAAACTATGACCATATGAATTGCTGGATACAACTTTTAAACAGTTTTTATTATGTCCGAAAATTTTTACCTTCGGCGGTTGAGGGGACGCCCTCGAACGCCCTGGCCGACGCTTCGCGTCGGCTTGGTGCTGGGTACTGCTTTTCATGTAATAAAAATTTTGTATATAGGAATTAGGTTATAAAAACAAAAGCAAAACTATAAGCATATGAATCGCTGGAGACAATTTTTAAGCAGTTTTTAAGTGCATATTTAAAAAATTTTCGCTTCCAGCGGCTGGAGGGACACCCGCAGACCCCTGGCCGACGCTTCGCGTCGGCTTTGCACCGCTATGCGGCGCAGTTACGGCATTTGTGTCGTAACCCCACCAAGACATTGGCAGACCCCCCCTCAGCGAAATCCTATATACGCGCCTGATATATATATATATAAATCAAAAAAAGTAAACTTAACCTGCAAATCTGAATCTTCTTCTTCTGCATCTTGTTATGCAAAAGCCTGCCGTGTTTCTACCTGAATTTGCCAGTTTTCGTTCCATTAGGCGATTTCTATTTGCGTCTTCGAAGCATCCCACACAAAGTCCACAACGAGAATTGGGACTGCAACCTGTAAACAGTTTTCATTATTACAAACACACACACGCAAGCACGCACGCACGCACGCAAGCACGCAATCACGCACGCACGCACGCAAAAACGCACGCACGTAAAAACTCACGCATTTTAAAATTTCCTTGAAATTATTTGGTTTAAAATAATTTGAATTATGCTTGAACTATATCTGGCTGACCTCGTAATGTTTAAATTGAAGACATGAGTGGGTACGGGGTCTTTAGAGCTACAATCAGGAAACTTGGAGCCATGGAAAATTTTTGGGAACTTGGAGCCACGAGCAATGGGAACTTGGAGCCACGAGAAATGGGAACTTGGAGCCACGAGCAATATGAACTTGGAGCCTTTAAGAAAAAATTGGTTTGGGGTTAGATTTAGGCTTCGCTTGGGCTTAGGTAAACTTTTAGCAATTTTTATTTACGGCTCTAAGTTCCCAAATTATGGCTCCAAGTTCATGATTTCTGGCTCCAAGTTCTCTAGTTTTGGCGCCAAGCTCCAGTTCCAAATTTCCAAGGCTCCATCGACCCTAAATCCATGAGCGGACCAATTAAAACTACGAATGTGAGGTTTTTTAAAGGCATTTAAACGCATTTTTTCGATTTTTTTAATTCCCGCTTTTTCACAAATATCGTCCTTACCTCGGCAAAATGAGCCACCATTTGTAAAAAATATAAGTGATTTCTAACAATTTTTTTAAAATTTAAAAAGCACCATATTAACTACAAAAAAGTAAGAGTCACTTGTATTTTATAATGACTCTGGCTCATTTTATCGTAGTAAAGACCATATGTGAGTTAAATTTAGCCCTTTTAAAAATTTCTTTTTTGTTCCAAATTAATATAATACTTTGATATATAATTATCAAAATATAGTATTTAATCCTTAATTGTTTTTGCTGGAGATTTTACATGTTTTTTTTGTTAAATAGTCGATTTAATACTGCAAATCATCAAATCAGCAAGATTTTATTTGATTATAATATCAAATCACGATGGAAATTGACGATCTATCTTTTGCACTAACGTTTTTATTTGCGGTGCAAAGTCAAACTTTTTGTCTTCGATTTTGATAATTTTTTTCTGAAAACCTTACCCCTGCCCCCAATAACCCACAAAATTTTTTAAAACAAAATATCTCCAGTGGTTCTAAGTTATGACCCCCCAAAAATGGCGTTTTTCGATAATTCTGTACGTCAAAAAGTGTTCAATTGGTATAACGATTTAAGTTACAAATTGTGCACTTAAAGAAAGCGGCTACTTGTTAAATTAATTTGATACCTTGATTGTTAAGATTGGTGCAGTATTTGTGGAAATATAGCATTTCTCCCACAAAAAAACCTCGATTTCTTTGTTAAAAACACCAAACAACGGCAGTGATTTTATGACGTTTGCCAAACCTTTTTTCTTTCACTTCGTGGTTTTATTGAAAAAATCAAGAGTTTTTTTGTAGGTAATAAATTGCAAATTGCAGGTAATAAAATATCAAACTTTCTTCTTTCCAATGAGCCCATGTTTATTTTTGATCAATCAGTAACGAAGGAGGAATATCGATTTTAAGAATTGAGCGTTAGAATAATAATAAGAATAAGAAGAAGAAGATGAACATGAATTTCAAAATTTACCCACGTTCTTTAATTATGGTTGGCACGGCGCCGCGGGACTAAATCGCCCAAGGCGCTTCAGCGTCACCTATTATTTTGATAACATCACTGTGTTGTTCGTTTATATAAAAATAAAATGATTGGTTGGGTTTTAAAATAACTTTAATATTGCACAAGATATGACTGCTTTTGCGAGCAAAAGCAGTCATACATTGTGTAATGATTAATAGCAGTCACAATGATTAACATGTATTTAAGTATTTGCGAATTTTCTATAAAAATTTTTTACGGATTTTTTTATATTTTCAGGAGCGCGTTTAAAAAACGCACACCTAACTTTCCAAAACACACCTATTTTTTTTGTGACTCAGGACATAGTAACTTAAACATAAGAATAAATTTATTGATTTTTGTGTTTTCGCTGGCGGCGCTTAGTTAAGGAGATGTGTCTATAAATTTGCGAATCGATAATAAAATTTAAAAAAAAAAAAACAAAAAAAAACAACAACAACAAAATTACCAGTGTGTGTCTGCGGCGTCGTTGGTACTACTACTGGCGTTGTTGGTAGTTTTGGCGTTTGTCGCTGTATTGGTTGTCCACGGCTGCAGGTTGGCCGTCTTCTCCAGCAAGTCGGCTTGCATGTCGGTTTTATAATTTCACTAATTATTTCTGTGCTGTTGAGCGAGTCAAAATCGGGGCGATTATAAACTTGATTTTGATTTCCCGCTACTAGTAGAAGCTCCTGTTGCGCTTTTTTGTCCTGTAGTGGTTTAAAAAATATCAGCAGGGTAACAGGCCAGAAGAGCCATGGGACGTTAGAGCTAGGTACTAAAGAGCTGGAAAAAAGGGGACCTAAGAGCCAAGCAGCCAGAACAAAAGGAACAAAAGAGCCAAGAGGGAGATAATCATGAAAAACACAAAAGAACCAAGAAGTCAGAGAGTTGGACTTAAGAGACTGACTTTTTAGGACCAAAGAGCCTTTTTACTTTGACTTTTTATTTTTTTAAATTACTTAACAAGTATACTATTGCAGCACATTACGATAAACTTTAGAATTAAATTTAATTTTAGTTTTTTTTAATCACTCCAATATTTATGCGTTTTTTTACAAATAATTTGTTTTTTTCATAATTCATTGATCTATAGGTTTTCTTGATTGTATTTCTTATTGGACAAATAAAATAAAGTTGAATTTTTTTAGTTTTGTACTGTTTAGTTTAGTACTGTTTTACAGCAATACTGTTTGTTTTCAACAATGCTAATAATACAATAACTATATAGTAAAACAGAGTAAAAAAAGCCGACATCAAAACATATATCCCGCACATTAAAAGTGAGCAAACGGCTTAAAATCAGTTTTTAGATTCACAATTTTTTGTTTAAAAAATTTAAATAAACATTATGTAAAATTAAAAATAATTTCTTTACAAACATTTTAAAATCTCTTGAATATTTAAGATTTAAGCTAACGTTAACACCTAAATTTCTGAAATAATTTTTTTATTATCTTTAATTTTTTTTTATTAGTTTTTTACCTATTATACAGAAATTTGATAAAAAATGATTGAAATAATAATATTTTGCTGTAAAAAGTAATAATTTGAATTTATACCTGCCATCGGTTACTATAAGAACATTTCTAGTTTTGTTGCGGCCCCATTTTAATGTTGCAAGATGCTGCAAAGTCCTAAAAGTATGAAATATATCTACCACTCACGTTTAAAAACGTGTCAGAATTTTTTAAAGCATTAAAACCAAATATTTAAAGCATTAAATATTAAACTAAATATTTTTAAAGCATTAAAACCAAATATAAATGTTAATTTAAGAATTATTTTGAGTATTTTTGGGTAGTATTAATTTTGTTAGGTACTACTATGGTACAAAAATTTTGTGGACTGGCGACAGAACTTTAATCTCCAAACGTTACATCCCAGTAAAATTGAATGAGAATGAGGATTTGTACGGGATATATGTTAAACCATAGTTTGTACCCTTGACTATTGTTAATAATGTTAAGACTGTTGTTTCTCCTTGAAGCTATAACCATGGCGGATACGGTGGAAAAACCTGAAAACCTAGTCTAGAGAACCTGAAAAACAACCTTGTCTAAAAAAAACCAAAATATTTTTATTGGTATGAGATAAGAAACGCAGCTATTAAACGTATGCTATTAGAAACAAACAAAAAATTTTTATGGTACGAGATAAGGAATGCAGCTTGGTATATGCAATAGAACAAAATTTTCCTATTTTTTTCTTAAAATTTGAGAGAAATTCCTTCAATTTTTTATGACGTCTTGAATGTTCGCGGTTTTTGCGATTTTCGAAAAACAATTTTATTTGGTAATTCACTTTATGTTTGCATCGATTATGATCTAAGTGTGTAATATTTTTTCTTATAATATTATATATTATATTGCGCTGTTTTTGGGACTATCCTCCACAATATTATTTTGAAAAAGAGACGTTAAAATTTTCTTTGGGGGGTCAAATATATACTTTTTTTGTTTCTCAATATTTTTCCGAAACTACCAAAAATAAATAGTAAAAACCACGGGCCGTCTTTTGTTATATAATTCTTCTGGAAAAATTTCATTAGTAAGCTTTACTTATTCATTAACATGATCTCAAAATTGGGTAATTACAATTTGGCTGCGTTCCAGCTAGGTTACGTTCCATTTGGACGAAGCTTCCTGTCTTTAAAATAAAAAAAATGCAAGAAAAGAAAACCTTTAAAATTTATATAAAAAGTCAATTCATTCAAAAATTTATTTTTGTAAACAAAAAAATTTAATCCAAAAACTGTCATTACATCATACAAAAAATGAATTTTCGAAATATTACATAAATCAGTACGCAAATTTTTGACATCTGTAAAATTTTATACGTCAATGAACGCTGTTAATCAAAAAAATGTTGTATTCTGATAAAAAATTCAAGTATTTTTATAGATTTCAGCAATTAAAAGCAATTAAATACTTTACATTTAGATCTTTAGCAAACAATATGTTACATAATATGCAAAGCATATTCTTGTCCTGTTAGCAGTTATTTCACTGCGGTTTAAAGTCAATCATTTCAATTTGTTCGCAGCCAGGGGTACCCCCGCGCAGAAGATAACGTGTGTTTGACTTATACTGTAAGCAATTGAAGCACTTTCTATTGCGCATCGTGCACGCTTTTAGGATTTTGCTACCTGCAGAAAAGTTGGAAGCTTGCCCATGAATGATTTCTGCTACCAATTACGTTGATTACTTGATTATGCGGACGATAAACCATTCTGAGCTATTATTGGTCGTTAAAGGCAAAAATTGCAGTATGAAAATCTTATCTATATATGGAACAAAACCAAGGTTTAATTACCCAATTTTGGAGAGCTTATCAAGCCTAATAATAAAATTTTCCCAGAAAAATTATATATTAAAAGACAGCCTATGGTTTCTAGTTTTTAATTTTGGCAGTTTCGGAAAAAATATTTAGAGACAGAAAAACTTCATTTTATGACCCGCTAAAAATTTTAAGAGACCCCCCTAAAATGGAGAATAGCCACAAAAACAGCAAACATTTAAAATATGTATACATAGAATACGCAATTAAATTGTGCAAAATATTACATTATGTCAAGCAGCAAGCGTTTGAAACTCAAATTGAATCTCTAAACACTTTTTGCGATAATCGCAAAACCGCACGGACTTAAGACTTCACCAAAATATTTAGGGAGTGAATTTCGTTCAAATTTTAGGAAATACTAAAAAAAATTATTTCAAAAGTATATCAAGCGGTTTTTCTTATCTGTTAATAATAAGAAAGTTTTTGCTACTATGAGACCCAGGTTTTTTCTCCGTATCAGCAGTAGTGATAACGTCATAATAACAATCTGTTTAGCCTCTTCAACCAATAACCTAGAGTTTGAACTATGCTAAAATTTGTTTTCTCTACGTATCCTATTTTCCGTTATTGAGATATAATGTTTTAAAGTTTAAATTTTGTCGTTGTGAGTGCGACTTTTGCTACATTTGTAAATATGTGATTTTTGATATGTTTGCACACATTGTTGAGCAGGGGGGGTTGAGGGAGGGATTATAACTCTCAAAAATCCAAATTAATGCCGACCCCCCCCCTAAGATTTGGGGGTCCCAGTACTAAAAACGCTAAAAATGGATTATTTAAGGTATACACTGGAACAATTTTTGGGACACCCCTCAAATTTCGGGGGTCGTGTATACTCTCCCAAAATCGGGGAGGCTGCCCACCTATGTTTGCAAATATAGTATTACGCGAAAAATCGTTTAATTTCTTCTTAATAATTTCTTCTTCTTTGGTAACTCTATAACTCAAGCAATTTGCAGCTCTGCTATAAAATTTTGGTTTAAAAAGAACCATCGGACATATTATACAACTGTTCTGGTTGGATAATATAATTTTTTCTGGCATATAGTAATTTAATTTTTTCTGGCAAAATATAAGCGAAGAAAAGTTTATTCTGCATTCAAGCAGGAGATAATTGAATTAACTTTGTCACCAAGAAAGCTAAATTTTAAGAAACAACTCCACAATATTCGGTTTTTGTTACCTTCCAATGCTCGTTGACTGTTTCTCCCAACCGCTGCGAAGAATAGGAACTTTCATTTCTTGTGGTGACGTTTGTAAAAATGAGTCAAAATCAACAACGGTCTTAATTTTTGAGCTATATTTTACAACAGCAATTTTCATCAACCCATTTTTCAAACCGTCAAACACAAAAGGAAGTTCCGCAATGTTGGCGACAAATTGTTTAAGCTAAAAACCAAAGTCACAAAAATATAATTAAAATGCGAAAATTATTGGCGACTATTATTTTTTGCGCGTAACTGTTTCTATAGGTAAATTTGTCCTAGCTGCGACTCTGGCCTTTTGTATACGCCAATAATCGCTTAGAATTGTTTTTCGCCGATTAATTCCACTAATCAGCCTAATAGTAGGAGAAACGGTGTCTCCGCACTGGTCCAACTTTTCTTCGGTGGTAAAATCGGGAGTGCATTTACATTCTTTTAGTATTAAAATAATTTAGCACTCGCATAACTTTTATGACTTTAACGCGCTCATTATTCTCGGCGCGGGAGGGCCAACGGCCAGAAAAGATTGAAATTGTTTAACCTGTGAAATCGTTGCGTGAATTTAATATACGGTAGTAGGCCTAAAATAAACCACGCCTACGTTTGCAGCTATGAGTATTTTACCTATAAGCTATTATTTCTTGTAAAATTTTATATTGGTAATTCTGAAATATCCAAAAAACAATAGTGCCCCTTGAGTGTTTTTATGTGTTTTTTGGAACTTTGTTAGGTCAATCATACTATTTTATTGTTGATTATTGGGCACAAAGAGGTGGCTGTTGAACGATTTTTTAAAAAAGATTTGTTATATTATTTAAACTACTTTTTTCGATAGTTCTTTACTTAAAAGATTGCTTAATGACTATACAATTTTCAGCTAACAAAACTAACAATGGTCACCAAATTTGTAGGGGTTTTTGTTATTGAGAAACATATTTTAGAAATTTTAATGCACCTCTGATTAAAAAAACCAGGTAAAAAGTCAGGTGCTAAAGTATTTTTTTATTTATTATACTTAAACCTGTATGTAATTTAAAATATTTTATTTTTATAATATCTTTCTTGTATTATCAAAATGTTATAACAAAATTATTAAAAAATATTACATTTTTAACAATTTTAATGAATAAACATATAAAAAACCTTAAAAAAATTCTAATATTCAAAAAAATAAAATACTATTCAAAGCTTATATTAATTTCAAATATTTTCAAAAATAAATTTATTAATTTTCAGTGTTTTTTATTGCTTGCTCCATTTTTATATCCGTTTTCAATTTTACTGGTTTTTATGTTCATAAAATCAGTTTAAATATATCAGCGAACTTTTTTTGTGAATTTAATTTAATTTTAATTTAGCGGTGATGTTACTTATATCAAGAATATATAACACAAGAGGAATTCCAACTGTACACTAAATTTTTGACCAAATTTTGCTGGAAAATTCGCACATGCTCAACTTTGTGCAACTTTGCTCGCCAAAATCCGCCATTTTCTGCTATTTTTTATTGCAGCAATTTTTAAGGCAGAGTTAATTTTCTTGCAAACAAAATTGCGACCTTCTTTGCACTCAATACTGCTTTTTTCGCACGGCGATTATTTTTGCACAACAGAAAAAAACAATTTGTGTATGTGCGAGTTTCAATTTTGTGAAGGTCCGTGTACAGTCAGACATTCTCTTGTGCTTAATACTTTTCCTTTTTACCTTTTCCCAATTCATTTTTCCGACTGAAGCTGACGAGTCAATGGCAAAGGCTATCTCATTTGGCAGGACTGGATTGTAATTTTGGCAAGCTATAAAATTAGAGATACAATTTGTATATATATATATATATATATATATATATATAAATATATATATATATATATATTTATTAGTAGCGTATATAGGGGGGCGGGCGGGAGGGCGACCGCCCCTCCCCCCTTTTGGCCGTTTCCATACTTAGGGGGGGGCGGTCCGCCCCCCCCCTGGCTGGCAAAGCCAGGCATTTTTGTAAGGGTCCCCCTTTACTTTTTTTATTTTCAGGTTAAAAAAATGTAGTGCATCTTAAATGCATTAAATTACACAATGTAAAAATTTTCCCCGCTTCGCTGGAAGGTGAAACTTTTTCTTTTTATTTGTTCAACCGCATTTTTTGCTTATAAGTTACAAACCCCTTGCAGTCGCGCATATTTTTAAATAATTTAGCCAATTATATATAAATCATGTTGTTTCTTAACATTAATAGAATTAAGAAAAAAACTTATGCGGATATAGTACAAAATTTTAAAGCTCAAAGTACAAACATCATACTAAAGCTAAAGTCGTCCAGGCTGAAATTAAGGGCGTAACCCCTTTGGGTCAGGAAGAAATAAACAATAAACGCCCAGCGAAAAAAATTTTTAAAAAAGTTTTCAGCGGTTATGTAACCAATTAATATTAAGTTGCGTCAGGTCTTTCTCTGCACGTGATATTTTCTTAAAGAACCAGTGGTTATTTTACCACCCATCTATTTTCACACTGATAGAATTTATCTTTAATTTAAAGCTGTAATATATATATATTATATATATATCAATATATAATAATATATATAATATATATATTATATATATATATATTATTTATCAATAAAGTTGCATATATATATATATAATAGTGGTTACTTGAACACCAGCTAATTTCACCCTGATCAAATTTATCTTTAGTTTAAGGTTATTTTAACCCTAAGCACGGTGGCCGAAGAGCAGAGTTCTCAATAAACTTAATTCTTATTGCATCTCACACCTCCATCCCCATGATCATTAAATACAATATTATTTTTGATAAAATAATATACTTTGGTGAATTGGATTAAAATATTCTTGTTAAGCTCAATCAACTACAGTTGCGGGAAAGATTTCATCTCATAGTCACAATTTTGTAGAAAAATATACTAAAAAATAAGTTTTAGCCATAACATAAAATGCAAAAAATAAAGTTTTTAAAGTGTATTCTAAAACCGGGTTTATACTTTATACGGGGTGTCTGGGGGACGGTTTTGGACAGACTGGGATTATTCTTTAGACGGTCTGGGGGTGTCCGTTGCACAGTCCGAAGGGCGTCCGGAGAGGTGGTGCCGCGTGTCTCAGGCGCGGGTTTTAATATCTTAAATTGAGCGTGGAGAGGATTAGCTGATTCATGAATATATATAAATTCCTTAAAAAAAGTAGATAAATACATACGAGAGTATGTTTGGGAAAAAAAAGTGCTAAAAATAAGAAGGAATGTAATGATTCAGGACTACAATAGATTTGGGATTAAAATTTCCTGTATATATACAATAAATAAGATATCTAAACTGAAACTAATAAATAGAGTAGCTATGAACCCAGAAGCTAAATGGTGTAAGTTTATAAATGAATATTTTGAAAAATATGGAGGAATAAATTACATATTAGAAAGTAATTTTGAGTTACAAGTCCTTACATGTTAATTTTTTTCCCAAAAATATAAAAAAATAACAAAATACCTTTAACCATAAATATGCCGTTCAGGTAAATAAATATTTTCAAAAAATTCATTTTTACAATACAATTCATGCGTCTAAAAATGAAATATGCTAAACGAAAATAAAATTTGAAAGTTTCAAAGTGGGAATACAAACAACATAAAAATAGACATTTTTAAGAAAATGCGTTAAAGAGTTTGCATGTGATTTACATCTAAAAAAATCTGACATTTTTATCGTCTAAAAACCAAAAACATAAAATGGTTATGGACAACATTGGTTTCTATGGTTTTGTTTTACAATAGACTAGTTATGAATAAGCGTCTTTTACTGTACAAGAGATGGTATAAAAAGAAAAAAAATAAAATTGGAAAAAATCGTAGTTTTCTTAGTTTTTTTAGTAATTTTAAGAAATATTTAAGAAATTTTGAAGGGAAGAAGTCGAGATATTAAACAAATAAATATTTGAAATATTTCAAACCGTAAAATGTATGAGTCACTCGCTGTTTCTCAATTTCCTCCCTACATATGATTTGCGCTAGCTGTATTGTACCCTCTTTCATACACTAAAAAAACCCTTATTTAGAACTAGTCAATAAAACTATATAATTTTGTAATAAAGCAACACACCATTTTAAGCCCATTACAAATATAAAAAATAAAGCTAAAGAAAACTACCGATTGAAAGTGTGAATTCTTATTCACATTGTTAAACTTAATTTAATCGCGAAAGATTTCTTGTAAAACGTGAAAACTATTAGCATTTAAAAGCGATTTAATTTTGTGCAACCTTTTTGTATTGCATGTGATCAGATATATGTTTTAGGGTGGTTAAAAAACCTTTTTAAACTATTATTTTATTAAACATTACAATTACATGTTTAATGAGCGATTTTAGGCTTAATTAAGCTTGGAAAATGTTTTGAATTGACGACACAATTGATACAATCTACACAAAACAAAAGAACAAAACAATAAACATAAAAAACCCTAAAAAACACCAAATTAACACATAAAAAATTAACAAACACAAAGGAACACTACAAGACAAAGAACATACCAAAACACAAACATACAACACACCAAATAAAAACTTAAAATACTACAAATAAACGCCATAATAAATATAGGGCATAAAAACAAGCATCACAGAGCTCTAAATGTTTGCCAATAAAACACAAGCAGACATCATCACAGTTTGGGAAACAAAATACAAAAGCAACACAAACAAAAACACCAAAATTACTAGACCACACCACGTGCAGACGAGACAGATTAGATTAAACTGAGGGAGGATTACTATTACTCACATACATACACAAAGACACTATCTTCTCCCAATTCAGCCTAAACTCCCCAACAAACACAGAACACTGGAGAACTACTACTAAAACGCATACACAAAACGGCAAACACATTAAAATCAAAAAAATCTGCATCTTTCCCTAGAAAAGTCAATCAGCAACAGCAGAAAACAACCAAATAGCAGGCACAACCCATATTATAAGTCAACTCACCCAGCAACACTAAAAATGCTTTAGTGTTGTCCGGCTTGAAGTGAATAAAATTATTTATTTTATTTATTTAACTCACCCAGCAAGACAACACTTTTACTACAGGCGATATAAAGGCTCATCTTGCTTTGTGGTTTTTGCCCATAAAACATCGCAGAGGAAAGGTAGTAGCAAACATAATCAAAAACTCAAAACACACACTACTCAGCGCAAATATACCAACACGCAAACCAACATCAACTAACCAACAACAAACATCTCCAGACATCAAAACAATCTTAGCAAACATAAACAAAATTCACTTATGGAAATTACTACATGCACTGAATTCAGACCACCTATCAATACTAACAACATTAAACATGCACAAACTAAAACAAAATTCACTAACTACAAAAAAATCAAACTGACAAGCCTTTACCGTTTTCATAGAAGACAACATTCAAACACTCTTATCCACCACAAACATACATCTAGCAAGCAAAGCAGTCACAATTCAAACTCATCATTCAAACAGACATAGCACATATTCTTAAAGGCCACATGAAAACAAGGCAAACAAACAGACCACTACCACAACACATCACACAACACCACAAAGCACTTAGAGAAGCAGACCCACACATCCAGATTTACAACAGCTAAACAAACAAATACAAAAAGAATAGCATAACATAAATCAAACATATGGCGGCAACACATCACACAACAGAAAACAACGTACAGACAAACACAGGACAATCATAGTCAAAAAAAAATCACTGGCCCAAACAGCATAGCAAAACCTTTCAACAAACAATTCACACAATCTACCTACCACAAAACAAACAAAACATACCGCAAAATCACACGCGCAATCAAAAAATTAATATTCACATCTATCACACTAAGAGTAGAGTACACAATCACAACAATACAAAACAAACCACTCAGCTGGTCTTGACAACACAAACATACATCATCTCAAACAAAACACCTAGATCAAAAAGCACTCCAATATCTCATACAACTCTACACAGAAATAAGAAACACTAACACAGTACCACACAGTTAAACTCTCCAACTACATTCTAATTCCAAAACCAAACAAACACATCAGCAACATTCAGGCTTATTTCACTCATATCCACACTTGCAAAAACTTGCAAAAAATCATGCTCCTATACACATGATGCGACCTCATCGGTAGGCTTAAGTTTTGGACGATTTGATTAAATTACTATCCTATGCACTTTCTTATAAAATTGCGGTAGCACTTATTATATTATGGTAAAGAACGCGGTTAAAACAGTTTATATGATTTATTTAACAGATAAGAATGTAAGTAAGACAATTTAAGAATAACTGGGTTTATTAAACTAAAAAGATGATAACAGATAAATTTATAAAAGAATAAGTTAATGAAAAGTAAATCTATTGAATAATCATCCCTTATCACTTGTTTGCTTCTTATATAACTTCCCCCTTCTCCGATACCCTCTTCTGATTTTAACCAATCAGCGTCTCCTTGCCCATGGATTTAAGTAACTTTACGTTTTTTTATGTTATCAAGATTTTTGTGTCGTTTAACTATATTGTTTTTATGACGTAACATTTACATTGTATATAAGAAGATGAATAATCGTTTATTCTGGACGCGTTAAAATTTTAACAGAATTTAGGCCAAGGTTTAGTCAGATTTGCCGCTAATTTACCACCATCTAATTCTGGACTTTATTTTTACGATTTGTCCACCTAACCCCCCTGTATTAAATAGCTTGATAACTTGATAATTTACCTGAGTTGAAGTAGAACAGTGATGAATCATAGTTAGCGATTTATGCTTTCTATTTTTATTTATATTTTAAATAAAAATAAATTTTAAATAAAAATAAATAAAAATAAAATAAAAATTTCAAATAAAATAGGTTTAAATAATAAATAAATTTTCAATAAAAAATAGATTTGAAAAAATAAATAGATTCAAAATAATAAATAGATTTTAAATAAAAATAAATTTCACCAGCAATAAGCAACAATAAAAAAATCTTTCTCGCGGGGTCAGGAGAACCCTCGCCCAACTCAGGGCGGGGGAATCGCATTTCCTCTATTTTTACTTGGACAATATTAACCCCTCGCAATGGCAATACACATTAATAAACTGCTCACTATGCAATGCAATTCAAACTTACACAGTGCACCTTTTTACATCCACACACATAAACCCGATTCTGGCACCAGAATACTTCTGGGCGAACCCCACAGCAGCGGCTGATATTCTCTTTGAGTGGGAAGAAGGGACTAGCAAGGCGAGAAGCGCATCAGACGGTCCTGACCTAGTCTGAACTAAGACCTGATTGGCCGCAGAAATCATCATAATCCTACAAAAACTAAAAAAATAAAATTTTGAAAATGAGTTTTTTGTAGCTTATTTTATTTAAATGTATACTTAAGAAAATTTGAGGCACAAAGATTCATATGTTTAACCATTTTAACGGTCTTTAATGTATAGTTTTATGCTAATTTTAATTTTTTTAAACATTTTTAACCAAAGGATCAAAATAATTTCCTATGATTATCCATGTCATCATCAATAATCATTTTTTGTTTTATCTGATAGCCATAAATTTGAGCTATGCTTGGATATACCATGTGGAGTAAATAATTAAACCTTTGTGAGCAGTTGACAACCATTAAATGAGTCTAAAAGCAAAGACAAAGTTTATCGTTTTGCTAAAAACACATGCTGATCCTTAGATATTAAATTTAGGCTCTGTAGGTACACGAGAATTTGTTCTGAAATGCAGCTTTCTATACTTTACATTCAATGCAAGTAAGTAAGATTGGTTTATAATTATGTGCATCACTGGGACACCCTTTTTAAAAATTGGAATTACTTCAGCTGGGTCCAGCACAAAAGAGTCCCGGCACAAAAGAGTCCTGAAAAAAATCGCAGCTGGCACAAAAGAGTCCTGGCACAAAAGAGTCCCGGCACAAAAGAGTCCTGGAGAAATTGCGTTCATACGCCCAAGCGCTGCGAGCGCTGAGGTCGGCACAAAAGAGTCCTGGCATAAAATCAATTTTTCACAGCTGAAATACAATGTTCACACCAAAGATGTCTTCCAATTTTTTATTTGTTTTTTAATTAGCCCCTAACAGGTTGTGTGAAAAATTTCGCCGGTAAAAAAATGAACGTTTTCAACTATTTTTTTTATTAATAGTTATTAAAACGCTCAAAGCTTTGTAAAGCGTTTAAAAAAATCACTGTTGTATTTGAGTATAAATCATATAATATTGAATAAGTGTTTTTGTCATAAATGAGTGTATGTTAAACAAATTCATGTCTAAATAATGATTATAGTTGGCATAAATTTTTTGTTTGTCTATATATAAATAGACGTAATGTCTGTGTGTGTGTCTGTGTGTTCCCTAACTACTCCCCAACTACCCAACGGAAAAGGTTGATGGAGGCATCATTGGAAAGCTTATAGCCCGGGAAATGTCGTAAGGGGGTTAAAATTTTGAAAAATTTTAGATGGACATCTTTAGACTGGACAACACATTTTCACCAAAGGGAAACCCTATGGATTTTGGAAGTTAAAAAACTTTTTGTCTTTGAATTAGCTCAAACTTATTGGTAAGAGTAATTAGCCAATGTAAAACCAAAATGTCATGTTTTTGGTAAGATTAGCATGGACATCTTAATGCTGGACAACGTTTTTTCACTAAAAAGGGAACGACCTTCCTCCCCAACTAGCAAAAAGATTGGGATAAATGAGATATTATTGCAAAGCTTACAGACAGGGGAATGTCATAAAAGGGTTGAAACTTAAAAAAAATCGCATGGACATCTTTTGGTTGGACAAGACATTTTCACAAAAACAGGGCCCTATGGACTTTGAAAGTTGAAAAATATATCTTTGAATTGGTTGAAACTTATTGGTAAGAGTAATTCGCCAATGTAAAGCCAGAATATCATGTTTTTGGAAAAATGAACATGAACATCTATATGCTGGACGTTTTTTCACTAAAATGGGGAATGAACTTTCTCCTTAACCACAAAAAGGATTGGTCTAAATGAGATATCATTGCAAAGCTTAAGTTTCAAGAAATATCATAAAAGGGTTGAATGTTTCAAAAAATAAATAACAAGGAGATTTTTATATTGGACAACGCATTTTGACCAAATGGGTGCCCTTCTCCCAACCACAAAACGGATTGGGCTAAATGAGGTATCATTGCAAAGCTTATAGTTTTGAGAATGTCATAAATGGGTTGAAATATAAAAAAAATAAAATGAGCATCTTTATACTGGACAACATATTTTTACCAAAGAGGGATTTTTACCTTCCTCCCCAATCACAAAAAAAAGATTAGTAAATGAATATAAAAAATGCAGGAAAAATTATTTGTCAGCCGTATGGCTGACACGGGCTACTTGTAGTTAAAATATTACAATTTTACGTCAAACAAGTATTTTGATCGTAATTGTAAGGACGATCATATGTGTCCAAATTTAATTTGGTTTTCAACAAGCTTTAAATATTAAGGATTTTAGCATAATCACAAATTTGTTAGATTTTTGTTCCAGAAAGCTTAAATTTTTAACATCATAGTACATCCCTTGGTTTTTTTGTTAATCAGACTACTATGATTCTAAACTAAATTTAAATTCTAAAGAATAGCGTATTAGGGAGAACTTATTTCTGCCAAATTAAAATATAATTCGTGTTAATTTCAAAATTGAAAAACAATAAGTTATAAACATTTTAAAAAATATTATAAAACATTACGACAGAATTTCGAATTTACAGAAAGATTTCGCATGATGATTATATTATCAATGGGAGGTGGGATAAAAATGGATGCCAAACAAACCTAAAAAGTGGTTAATAAATAAAAAACACATAAAAAAGTAAATTATAATAAAAAATTTAATGTACCATTAAATAAACTGAATACTAATTGATGAATCCATTAATAAAACGTACATCACCTCTTAATGTAATGCAAAATTCTCTTCGATACATTTGAATTTCCGTCATAATACTTTATAGTTTTTTAAATCTTTTGTGTAGTTTTAAAAAAATTTTTTTAGTTTTAAAGTGATATACTAGCTTTGAAAAGTTCTCCAGATCTAAACAAAAAATAGGTGATTTAAAAAGGAAAAGTTAACAGAAGTTGTTTTTATTAGCGAAAATGGGTGAAAGTCGTATCTTGGTTCCTAACCATCACTCTTACTTGATGACCTTTTTCTAGGTATATCTGATCTGCTTCTTTAAATTTAACTAACTTTTACCTGATTTTAAAAAATTAAAGCTGCTCACAATGAAGTTTTATTTGATTTGAAAGTGGTTTTTTTGCCTTCTACAAACCTTCGAGGTTGCTTTTTGGGGTAGTTTTATTTGCCTCCTCTCAGGTGTTTCTAAACATGCCTCTAATGCAGTTTTACAACCTGTTACTTTTCTCCAGCTCGCCAATAAAAGGATTAAAAACCGAAATTATTGGAATAAACATTTGTTTTCCCAGGAAAAAACTCTTTAATTTATATTTACTGTTTGCGGTTACTCTAACACAAAGAGTCACAATCAGTATAAAATCAACGTCTCTGACTTATTTTGTTTAGATTATTTGTGTTAAAATATTAAAAGAGTCACAGTTACGATTGTTTTACAACGCTTTTGACTTAGTGTTAGAGTAACCACGTGTTAAAATACGTTATAAAGTGGAAGACAGCTGATGTGTGAATGTGAACATTGTATGTCAGCTGTGAAATATTGATTTTATGCCAGGACTCTTTTGTGCCGACCTTAGCGCACGCAGCGCTTGAGCGCATAAACGCAT
>JASAMX010006561.1:0-14485 GCA_030248175.1 Microlaimidae sp. YZB2_3
ACTGTGTTAAAAATCGCAGCGCAGAAAAAACTAGCAGAAAATGGCGGATTTTTGCGAGAAAAGTCGCACACGAATTCAAAAGTGTGGCTTTTCTTGCCCAAATTTTGGTAGGAATTTCATGTGTATAGTCGGACATTCTCTTGTGTTATATATTCTTGGTATTAGTAACTAAATATTAAAATGTATAATATAGTAAAAACTTACAATAAGTAGGCCTAAATTTAAAACGCATGGGTCTGAAACTGAAAAGATTAAAATATCGATAATTTCAAACCCTTTGGCCTGAATTTATCACTTTGTCAATCATTTTAGTGTGCGATAGTCTTACCTTTCCACCGTCTAATAGTTTACAGTTTTCAAATATTTCAGAAATACTTGTAGTAAACCGTGACCAGTCTGGAATGATTAATTGATTTTGCAATGCTTTAACTATTAATACCAAGCTTTCCATTATGCACCTAAGTAAAATATGAATAAAAATTAAACAGAAATAAATCAACTAAAAATTTTTTCTGAGCTAGTTTTGCCACTTTTTGCTAATTTTATTTTTAATTATGAATTATCTCAAACCAAATAATACAATTTTTATCTTATACTATTCATCTAAACAGAAAAGTTTGTGGCTTTTAAATTTTGCTTTTTCATTTTTTAGCTTAAACTAGATTTTTACAAGTTTTGTTTATTTGGAAATTTATCTTAATTTTTATGGGTTGGATATGTCTGGCTGGACAAATGTCGTCGTGACACATGGCTCTAAGGAAATAAACAAAATTACATTTGTTTATCTTGTTTTGTCAGCTATATTTGCACCACACCGGGGCTATCAGGATTTGTCCTGCGGTCGTGATTCATATGATGTTTCCTTGGGGTATAATTTATCGGCTATAACTTTTGAGGGCACGGTTTTGCGTTTGTTTTTTTTTCCAAAAATTGCAAAAAACACCATTAGCTATTAACATAATGTCAAAATAACCCAACTATCGGCTATTGTAATGTGTATTAATAGATTGCGATACATGCAGAATATAATTTTTGAAAAAGAATTCACTTTTTAAAAGTGTCCCGATCCACTATAAGATTCCCAGGGAGATCGCCGTCAGGACTGAGTCCGTGGAATGCATCGTGGAGTTCGTGAAACCTGCTCATCATTTCCTGAAGGCGAGGGTCAGAGGTTCGAAGCCCGTAACTTTTCAAAACCTATAATTAAATCAATCAATATTTTGGCTAAAATGTTTAATAATAAAATAAAAAATGTCAATTATTTATAGAGTAAATAGTCTAACACTTTAATTAAATGTAATTTTTTGTTTCTTCTAACTGATTAATCTGAGATTTTAATATTTATTGCATTGTTTCTTATCCTAAAATTTTTTTAATTATTAATAACTTATTCTATATTTTTAGAGCTTTGATTTTTATTGCTAAATAATTTTTAAAACCAATATAATCATTCTACCTAAAGCAGCCTCTGTACCTGCTAAACCAAAAAAAAAACTGGACACCGACCACTTTTATATCATTTACAAATTAAAATCTATAATTTTATAAAAAAAATCATTTACTAACGTTTAAAAATTTCGTCACAACAACTTCGTTTTTGTCCGGAGTTTTAAAGAGCTCAAAAATCATATCTTCTGCTCCCCTCAGATAACTGTTCCCCACCAGATGCATCTCGTCCATCTCCTCATCCACTGATGGAGTGCTAGTGCTATAAAACATAAAGCTTTTGCGTTAAAATTTTTATTTAAAAGAAGACATTTTTTCTATATCTTTTTTATTAGATTTGATACTTTTGAATTGAATTAATAAGTAATATTTTACAATTTTTATTTTCTAATATCTTTTTTATGAGATTCAAAACTTTTGAAATTCGAAAAAAAAAGTTTTTTCCTGTAATTAAACAGTGCAAATTTCACAATAAAAGGATTATTAGTCGCAGAATGTATGTAATTCAGCTTCTTTAAAAACATTTGAATTACCAAAAAGTATTTTTTAGTTGTCAAAAAGTATTTTTCTAATGTTTGATGAGTAAATAAACCAACATACTGTCGTAAAACTGTGAACAAAAAAAATAACAAATTTTTTTCATACTTTGTAATTTTAGCAACATAAAGCAAATTTTTAACACTTGTCTCCAAAATTTTGTTATTTTGCTTTGCGTTAAACAAAAAAAATATACAAAAGAACACAAGAACCCTCTTCCATTCGTGGTGCATATGGAACGCTGAAGGAGTAATGCATGTGATTGCTTTTCCACGCCATTAAAACTCTATTACTGCAACTGCAGTAATGCATAACGTGCGGACACAAGACGGGTAGAATGATTTAGCTTTTTTTAAATTTTCTAATGATCGCTGCGTTGTATGAAACAGTGCAGTGGACGCCTGACGCCTTCGTCAAGAAAGTATTTGCCACTGCTGTGCCCCTGTTTAAAAAAGGCAACGCACTCTTAGGGCTGGTTCACACCGGAGTGGGAAGTGACAAGTGACGCGTTCCGCGCCCGTTTACATTATTACTTGTCACTCCAGTGTAAACCACCCTTAACGTCCTATATGGTGTTCGCATCACTGCCACCCTGCTCCACGAAATTCTGAGAGCACCACGCGGCTGAGAAAGGGTTACATTAAAATAAAACAAAAAGTAAAAAAACGTAACTAAATTTGTTAAGAATTCATCATCAATCATTTGCTTGAAATTAAAGCAACAAATCTTGCAATAATGAAAAAATAAAATTTAGCAGCATAATAGGCAATAAAAAATAAAAAGAGGATTAAAAAGCATAAAAAACTTGCATAGAAGCAGCTCAGCAAACTTTTTTTAAATTTAATTACATGTTTATAGAAGTAAATTTTTAATTGAATCAATAATTTTCTGCTGAAAATGACTTGTAAAGGATTTAATCTCAAGTTTTTATAAGAATAATTCTGAAGAAGACAAAAAAGCAATATTAAACAAATAAAAGCTGAAAAGCAAGTAGGAAATAATGGCTAAAACCTATTCGCTGAAGAAAAAATTCTAAGTAATTGAAAAACAATTAAAATAGTGTTTTAATTAATCTAACTATGTGATCCACACTTAACACTAATAAATATGTTATCAAATTTTCTAAAATCTAGAGCAACAAAATAGGCAATAAATACTATAATATTTAAACTTTAGGCTAAAACTAAACTTGATATTTTTTGCATTTTTAGTCTTCAATTTATTTAAAGAAACTTAGGCTCTAAAAATATGCAGAATTACTAAAATAAAATAACATTAAACTATTAAGTTAAATTTTTTTGTTTTTTGTTTTAATTGTGACATCTTTATTAAAAATAACTATACTTTTTTATAACAATCTTTTCATAGCAAATTTACAACAAATTAAACATAATAAAAAGCAAAAAAAAACAAATAAAAGTTTTTATCAGTCTGTTACCTTCTTTGAAGCATAGCAGAGCTGAAGATTAAACACTTCTTTGAGCCAAATCGATATTTCTTTGGAATTCTCTCTTTTAACTTGAATTAAATCAACACAAACCCATAGTGGGGCTTCCGGCTACATTTTTTTTTTATTTTAAAAGCAAAATTTATTGGGAAATAGCGAACGATTTCGACAAACACTCTATAAAAAAGGGAATATTTTTTGGAAAGCTATGTTAGAAAAATGTTAAAAAGAGAAAAACTATGGACTGATTTACAAATTTGAGTCAATATTTCCCGCTAACAGAAAGGTTAATTTACAAATAAACTGTCGGTGTGTTGGCGAAATTTATTTGTCCGCTAATATTTTTCACCAATGCATATCTTTTTTGAGACTATAAAAGTGTTTGACAGATTTTTTTCATACAAATTTGCAGGCAATCCTTTAGAAACAAATCAAAAATTAACTTTAGGAATAATCAAAGTGTTGATTAAAAAACCAAGTGAAAAACAATTTTTTATTCTAAATTTTATCTGGGTTTAAAACTAAAATAAAACTTAAAAATAAATTTGGAATTTAAATTTATAGTCAAAGAGCTAAAAGTAAAAGCGTATGGAATAGGTTTCTTAACTATAAATGCCTCTGATTTTTATTGGTTAAAATTAAGAAATAAAATTAAGTTAAACACCTTTAATTTACTGCAAGAAGTCCAAAAAAGTACAAATACTTTCTGTATAAGTAGAGATACCAAAAAATCGTTTTTAACAGTTTTAATTTGCAACATAAACTTTGGACACAACTTGAGTCGTTTTGTATTTGTATATGTAATAACTATTTGGAATATAGGAATGACCGAAGTCAAAAATACAAGCACGTAATATAATTGTTTCGAAAACATACAGATAAGAGATGCTGGAAATTTCAACTCAAATCGTGCACGCATTGATTAAAAAAACAGCTCTGGCTGTAGATAACAGAAATTGCATGAGTATAAAAAGTTTTGAAGCTATAAAGAAAATTTCAAAAAAAGGGATAGCTTGGTTTACTTCCTAAAGTGCAATTTATTAGCTATATTATTGTTTTCAGTTAACATATTTGTTTGTTAGTTACAACCACTTTAATAAACAAATACATATCAATGAATCGACTCTAAATTTCCTTTGGTAATTTAAAAGATTTAAAATATTTTCCCAAAGCAGGTATGTTTGTTGAAAGTATAAAGCAGTGCCAAATTACACGGAACGTGTCGTGTTGACAATTTTTGTCTGGTTGCGGCCAAAATTAGTCATGCGTAGTCGAAAACACTTCATTGTTATATATTATTGATTTGGTTTTTTTTCATAAATTACCGTAGCGTTTTATCTTTAATCATAAATTATCTATACTTAATTGGTAAACACTAAATCCAATTTGACTAAAATAGCGGTCAGATGATTGAAACACTAAAAGGTGAGATTCACTAGCAATTGGTTTTGTTTTTGGAATTTTATTTTGCAAGAGAATTATTTTAAAAAATTGCTAAATTCATGTCTACTATATATACCGTTTATTTAAAATTTTAGGTTTTTTGACTAACAAATAATCTATATATAAATAGACATAATGTGTGTGTGTTTGTGTGTGTGTCTGTCTGTCTGTGTGTTCCCTAACTCCTCCCTAGCCACTCAACGGATTAAGGTGAATGAGATATCGTTGTAAAGCTTATACCGCTGGGAATGTCGTATGGGGGTTGAAATTTTGAAACAACTTACATGGACATCTTTATACCGGACAACGCGTTTTCACCAAAGGGGGAACCTATGAATTATGGAACTTCAAAAATTTTTTTTCCAGGAATTGGCTTAAACTTATTGGTAAAACTAATTAGCCAATATAAAACCAGACGGTAGGATTCTCATACGCGTCCCAAAATTTGATTTGACCGACCCTAAAGTAAAATACCCTTATAAAACATCTTCGTACCCTAAATTGGACCCGTAGACTTGATTTTTTGTGGTTATTTTTGAGATTTGAGCTTTTCATTAGGAGTTATAAGCCGATTTATACCCAAAAATTGCCCTATTTTGGCATGTACAATTTATGTTACTAAGAAATTTTTTTATTAAGCTTTTAATCAAATTATTATTATTTTTTTTGTATTACCAAGTGTCTGGCAATTATAAATATACTTTTATTTTATTCATGGTAACAAACAACCAATTTTTTATCATAACCGTACAAATACTCATCAAATTTTAGTTGTGAAAAGCCCACTCGCATTTCGGAAAAACAACTTATCTTAATAAAAATCAATTATATTACACTTATATTTGATTTTAAAATTTTTCTTAGGCTTACAAATAAGAAATTCGCAAAAAAAAACTAAGTTTAAATTAGCGTTTAAAGCCAAACAAAATTTTTTGTCCATGTTTTTGGTGGTCCATGTAACTTTCGAAATTTTTTTTAAAATTTTTGAATTATTCAGACTTCTAGCATTGTTAAAACATAGTTTTTAATTTAATTTGTGTGTTTATAATTTTTTTTTATTAACATTATAAATTGCATATGCTGAAAAGGTCATTTTTTGGGTATAAATTGTGTCATAACTCTTTTCGATAAGCCCAAATCTTAAAAATAACCATCAAAACGAAGTCTGCGTGTTTGATTTAGTGTAAAAAGATGTTTTATATGTGTATTTTACTTTGGGATCGGTCAAATCGAATTTTGGGACGCGTATGGGAATTGTACCAAACCAGACTATTATGTTTTTTTTTAAAAAAGAACATGGAATCTTTATACTAAACGTTTTTTCACTAAAAGGGGGAATGACCTTTTTCCTCAACCACAAAAGGGATTGAGCTAAATGAGATATCATTGCAAAGCTTACACTGAGGAGAATATTATAAAAGGGTTAAAATTTTAAAAAAATTACAAGAACATCTTTAGACTGGACAACGCATTTTCACTAAAGGGGGACCTATGGATTTTGGACGTTAAAAAAAATTATTTTCAAATTGGTTCAAACTTATTGGTAAGAGTAATTAGCCAATGTAAAGCCAGAATATCATGTTTTTGGAAAAATGAACATGGACATCTTTATGCTGGACAACGTTTTTTCACTAAAAGGGGGAATGACCTTTCTCCTCAACCACAAAAAGGATTGGGCTAAATGAGATATCATTGCAAAGCTTACATTCCAAGGAATGTCATAGAAGGGTTGAAATAAAAAAAATCGCATGGAAATTCTTAGGTTAGACAACGCATTTTCACAAAAAAGGGAGCCCTATCGACTTTGAAAGTTGGAAAAAATTTGTCTTTGAATTGGCTCAAAATTATTGGTTAGAGTAATTAGTAAATGGAGAGCCAAAATATTATGTTTCTTTGGAGAAACATAAACATGGACATCTAAATACTGGACAACATATTTTTCGCTAAAACGGGGAAGCACCCTACTTTTCAACTGTAGAACGGATTAGGCTATAAAATAGAAAGTTGAAATAAAAAATACAAAATACAAAGTTAAAATAGAAAATACATTTTCAGATGAAAAAACTATGTTGTCCAGTATTTAGATATCAAAAAAAAATAGAGAAGGGCATGTTTATGTTTCTCCAAAAAAGAAACATAATTAGTATTTTTGCTCTTACGTTACTAATTCTAACCAATAATTTTGAGCCAATTCAGAGACGAAGCAAAAACACACCCCCCCCACCAGCACACCCCCCCCCCCCGCCCCCCCCCCCATAAAAAATTTTTTCCAACTTTCAAAGTCGATAGGGCTCCCTTTTTTGTGAAAATGAGTTGTCTAACACAACCAAAAAAAAAGTTATTCTTTTTTATTTTTTCATGCGATTTTTTTTATTTCAACCCTTCTATGACATTACTTGGAATGTAAGCTTTGCAATGATATCTCATTTAGCCCAATCCTTTTTGTGGTTGAGGAGAAAGGTCATTCCCCCTTTTAGTGGAAAAACGTTGTCCAGCATAAAAATGTCCATGTTCATTTTTCCAATAAAAAACAACATGATATTCTGGCTTTACATTGGCTAATTACTCTTACCAATAAGTTTGAACCAATTTGAAAATAATTTTTTTTAACTTCCAAAATCCATAGGTCCCCCTTTAGTGAAAATGCGTTGTCCAGTCTAAAGATGTTCTTGTAATTTTTTTAAAATTTTAACCCTTTTATAATATTCTCCTCAGTGTAAGCTTTGCAATGATATCTCATTTAGCTCAATCCCTTTTGTGGTTGAGGAAAAAGGTCATTCCCCCTTTTAGTGAAAAAACGTTTAGTATAAAGATTCCATGTTCTTTTTAAAAAAAAAACATAATAGTCTGGTTTGGTACAATTCCCATACGCGTCCCGAAATTCGATTTGACCGATCCCAAAGTAAAATACACATATAAAACATCTTTTTACACTAAATCAAACACGCAGACTTCGTTTTGATGGTTATTTTTAAGATTTGGGCTTATCGAAAAGAGTTATGACACAATTTATACCCAAAAAATGACCTTTTCAGCATATGCAATTTATAATGTTAATAAAAAAAAATTATAAACACACAAATTAAATTAAAAACTATGTTTTAACAATGCTAGAAGTCTGAATAATTCAAAAATTTTAAAAAAAAATTCGAAAGTTACATGGACCACCAAAAACATGGACAACAAAATTTGTTTGGCCTTAAACGCTAATTAAAACTTAGTTTTTCACCAATTTATTGTTCCGAAGCCTAAGCAAAACCTAAAAATCAAATAAAATTGTAATATAATTGATTTTTATTAAGATAAGTTGTTTTTCAAAATGAATTTTTTCACAACTAAAATTTGATGGATATTTGAACGGTTATTATAAAAAATTGGTTGTTACCATCAAAAAAATAAAAGTATATTTGTAACTGTCAGACACTTGGTAATACAAAAAAATAATAATAATTTGATTAAAAGCTTAATAAAAAAATTTCTTAGTAACATAAATTGTACATGCCAAAATAGGGCAATTTTTGGGTATAAATCGGCTTATAACTCCTAATGAAAAGCTCAAATCTCAAAAATAACCACAAAAAATCAAGTCTACGGGTCCAATTTAGGGTACGAAGATGTTTTATAAGGGTATTTTACTTTAGGGTCGGTCAAATCAAATTTTGGGACGCGTATGAAAATCCTACCGTCTGGTTTTATATTGGCTAATTAGTTTTACCAATAAGTTTAAGCCAATTCCTGGAAAAAAAATTTTTGAAGTTCCATAATTCATAGGTTCCCCCCTTTGGGGAAAACGCGTTGTCCAGTATAAAGATGTCCATGTAAGTTGTTTCAAAATTTCAACCCCCATACGACATTCCTAGCGGTATAAGCTTTACAACGATATCTCATTCACCTTAATCCGTTGAGTGGCTAGGGAGGAGTTAGGGAACACACAGAGAGACAGAAACACACACAAACACACACACACATTATGTCTATTTATATATAGATTATTTGTTAGTCAAAAAACCTAAAATTTTAAATAAACGGTATATATGGTAGACATGAATTTAGCAATTTTTTTAAAATAATTCTCTTGCAAAATAAAATTCCAAAAACAAAACCAATTGCTAGTGAATCTCACTTTTTAGTGTCTTCAACCATCTGACCGCTATTTTAGTCAAATTGGATTTAGTCTTTACTAATTGAGTATAGATGATTTATGATTAAAGATAAAACGCTACGGTAATTTATGAAAAAAACCAAATCAATAATATATAACAATGAAGTGTTTTTGACTACGCATGACTAATTTTGGCCGCAACCAGACAAAAATTGTCAACACGACACGTTCCGTGTAATTTGGCACTGCTTTATACTTTCAACAAACATACCAGCTTTGGGAAAATATTTTAAATCTTTTAAATTACCGAAGGAAATTTAGAGTCGATTCATTGATATGTATTTGTTTATTAAAGTGGTTGTAACTAACAAAAAAATATGTTAACTGAAAACAATAATATAGCTAATAAATTGCACTTTAAGAAGTAAACCAAGCTATCCCTTTTTTTGAAATTTTCTTTATAGCTTCAAAACTTTTTATACTCATGCAATTTCTGTTATCTACAGCCAGAGCTGTTTTTTTAATCAATGCGTGCACGATTTGAGTTGACATTTCCAGCATCTCTTATCTGTATGTTTTCGAAACAATTATATTACGTGCTTGTATTTTTGACTTCGGTCATTCCTATATTCCAAATAGTTATTACATATACAAATACAAAACGACTCAAGTTGTGTCCAAAGTTTATGTTGCAAATTAAAACTGTTAGAAACGATTTTTTGGTATCTGTACTTATATAGAAAGTATTTGTACTTTTTTGGACTTCTTGCAGTAAATTAAAGGTGTTTAACTTAATTTTATTTCTTAATTTTAACCAATAAAAATCAAGGGCATTTATAGTTAAGTTTTATTTTAGTTTTAAACCCAGATAAAATTTAGAATAAAAAATTGTTTTTCACTTGGTTTTTTAATCAACACTTTGATTATTCCTAAAGTTAATTTTTGATTTGTTTCTAAAGGATTGCCTGCAAATTTGTATGAAAAAAATCTGTCAAACACTTTTATAGTCTCAAAAAAAGATACGCATTGGTGAAAAATATTAGCGGACAAATAAATTTCGCCAACACACCGACAGTTTATTTGTAAATTAACCTTTCTGTTAGCGGGAAATATTGACTCAAATTTGTAAATCAGTCCATAGTTTTTTTTATTTTAACATTTTTCTAACATAGATTTCCAAAAAATATTCCCTTTTTTATAGAGTGTTTGTCGAAATCGTTCGCTATTTCCCAATAAATTTTGCTTTTAAAATAAAAAAAATGTAGCCGGAAGCCCCACTTTGGGTTTGTGTTGATTTAATTCAAGTTAAAAGAGAGAATTCCAAAGAAATATCGATTTGGCTCAAAGAAGTGTTTAATCTTCAGCTCTGCTATGCTTCAAAGAAGGTAACAGACTGATAAAAACTTTTATTTGTTTTTTTTTTGCTTTTTTATATGTTTAATTTGTTGTAAATTTTCACTGAAAACATTGTTATAAAAAAGTAAAGTTATTTTTAATAAAGATGTCACAATTAAAACAAAAAACAAAAAAAAATTAACTTAATAGTTTAATGTTATTATATTTTATTAATAATCAATATTTTTAGAGCCTTAGTTTATTTAAATAAATTGAAGTCTAAATATGCAAAAAATATCTAGTGTTATTTTAGCCTAAATTTTAAATATTATAGTATTTATTGCCTATTTTGTTGCTCTAGATTTTAGAAAATTTGATAACATATTTATTAGTGTTAAGTGTGGATAACTTAGTTAGTTTAATGAAAACTCTATTTTAATTGTTTTTTAATTACTTAGAATTTTTTCTTCAGCGAATAGGTTTTAGCCATTATTTCCTACTTGCTTTTCAGCTTTTATTTGTTTAATATTGTTTTTTTGTCTTCTTCAGAATTATTCTTATAAAAACTTGAGATTAAATCCTTTACAAGTCATTTTCAGCAGAAAATTATTGATTCAATTAAAAATTTACTTCTATAAACATGTAATTAAATTTAAAAAAAGTTTGCTGAGCTGCTTCTATGCAAGTTTTTTATGCTTTTTAATCCTCTTTTTATTTTTTATTGCCTATTATGCTGCTAAATTTTATTTTTTCATTATTGCAAGATTTGTTGCTTTAATTTCAAGCAACTGATTGATGATGAATTCTTAACAAATTTAGTTACGTTTTTTTACTTTTTGTTTTATTTTAATGTAACCCTTTCTCAGCCGCGTGGTGCTCTCAGAATTTCATGGAGCAGGTTGGCAGTGATGCGAACACCATATAGGACGTTAAGGGTGGTTTACACTGGAGTCCCAGTTGACGAGTAATAATGTAAACGGGCGCGGAACGCGTCACTTGTCACTTCCCACTCCGGTGTGAACCAGCCCTAAGAGTGCGTTGCCTTTTTTAAACAGGGACACAGCAGTTGCAAATACTTTCTTGACGAAGGCATCAGGCGTCCACTGCACTGTTTCATACAACGCAGCGATCATTAGAAAATTTAAAAAAGCTAAATCTTTCTACCCGTCTTGTGTCCGCACGTTATGCATTACTGCAGTTGCAGTAATAGAGTTTTAATGGCGTGGAAAAGCAATCACATGCATCACTCCTTCAGGGTTCCATATGCACCGCGAATGGAAGAGGGTTCTTGTGTTTTTTTGTATATTTTTTTTGTCTAACGCAAAGCAAAATAACAAAATTTTGAAGACAAGTGATAAAAATTTGCTTTATGCTGCTAAAATTACAAAGTATGAAAAAAATTTGTTATTTTTTTTGTTCACAGTTTTACGACAGTATGTTGGTTTATTCACTCATCAAACATTAGAAAAATACTTTTTGACCACTAAAAAAATACTTTTTGGTAATTCAAATGTTTTTAAAGAAGCTGAATTACATACATACTGCGATTAATAATCCTTTTATTGTGAAATTTGCACTGTTTAATTACAGGACAAAACTTTTTTTTTCAGAATTTCAAAAGTTTTGAATCTCATAAAAAGATATTATAAAATAAAAATTCTAAAATATTACCTGCTATTAATTATCCTTTTATTGTGCAATTTCACTGTTTAATTACAGGAAAAAACTTTTTTTTCCGAATTTCAAAAGTTTTGAATCTCATAAAAAAGATATTAGAAAATAAAAATTGTAAAATATTACTTATTAAAATAACAAATATTTCAGAACACAAAAACTTCTTGTTTTTTAGCACTAGCACTCCATCAGTGGATGAGGAGATGGACGAGATGCATCTGGTGGGGAACAGTTATCTGAGGGGAGCAGAAGATATGATCTTCGAGCTCTTTAAAACTCCGGACAAAAACGAAGTTGTTGTGACGAAATTTTTAAACGTTAGTAAATGATTTTATTTATAAAATTATAGACTTTAATTTTAAATGATTTAACAGTGGCCGGTTTCTAGTTTTTTTTTTTGGCTCGGCAGGTTCAGAGCCTGTTTTAGGTAGAATGATTACATTGGTTTTGAAAATTATTTAGCAATAAAAATGAAAGCTCTAAAAATATAGAATAAATTATTTTTAAAAAATTTTAGGATAACAATGCAAGAAATATTAAAAAATCAGATTAATCATTTAGAAGAAACAAAAAATTACATTTAATTAAAATTATTTACCCTATAAATAATTGACATTTTTCATTTTATTATTAAAGCTTTTAGCCAAAATATTGATTGATTTAATTATAGGTTTTGAAAAGTTACGGGCTTCGAACCTCTGACCCTCGCCTTCAGGAAATGATGAGCAGGTTTCACGAACTCCACGATGCATTCCACGGACTCAGTCCTGACGGCGATCTCCCTGGTAATCTTATAGTGGATCGGGACACTTTTAAAAAGTAAATTCTTTTTCAAAAATTATATTCTGCATGTATCGCAATCTATTAATACACATTACAATAGCCGATAGTTGGGTTATTTTGACAGTATTTTGATAGCTAATGGTGTTTTTGGCAATTTTTGGGAAAAAACAAACGCAAAACCGTGCCCTCAAAAGTTATAGCCGATAAATTATACCCCAAGGAAACATTATATGAATCTTGACCGCAGGACATATCCTGATAGCCCCGGGTGCAAATATAACTAACAAAACAAGATCAACAAATGTAATTTCGTTTATCTCCTCAGAGCCGTGTGTCACGACGACATTTGTCTAGCCAGACATACCAAACCCATAAAAATTAAGATAAATTTCAAAATGAACAAAACTTGTAAAAATATAGTTTAAGCTAAAAAATGAAAAAGCAACATTTAAAAGCCACAAACGTTTCTGTTTAGATGAATAGTATAAGATAAAAATTGTATTATTTGGTTTATGTTAATTCATAATTAAAAATAAAATTTGCAAAAAGTGGCAAAACTAGCTCAGAAAAAATTTTTAGTTGATTTATTTCTGTTTACTTTTTATTCCTATTTTACTTAGGTGCATAATGGAAAGCTTGGTATTGATAGTCAAAGCATTGCAAAATCAATTAATCATTCCAGACTGGTCACGGTTTACTACAAGTATTTCCGAAATATTTGAAAACTGTAAACTATTAGACGGTGGAAAGGTAAGACTATCGCAAACTAAAGTGATTGACAAAGTGGTAATTTCAGGCCAAATGGTTTGAAATTATAGATATTTTAATCTTTTCAGTTTCAGACCCATGCGTTTTAAATTTAGGCCTACTTATTGTGAGTTTTTACTATATTATACATTTTAATATTTAATTACTAATATCAAGCATATATAACACAAGAGAATGTCCAACTATACACTAAATTTTTGACCAAAATTTTGCGAGAAAAGTCGCACTTTTGAATTCGTGATTCGTGTGCGACTTTTCTCGCAAAAATCCGCCATTTTCTGCTAGTTTTTTCTGCGCTGCGATTTTTAACACAGTGTTAAGGCCAGTTCACACCGACGGATAGCGGATAGCGGATAGCAGATAGCGGATAGCGGATAGCGGATAGTCAGTTCACACCGGAATTACCTCGGATAGCGGATAGCGGATAACCGTTCACACCAGAGTAAAATAACCGCAGATAGCGGATAGCAGATAGCAGATAGCGGATAGTCAGTTCACACCGGAATTACCTCGGATAGCGGATAGCGGATAACCGTTCATACCAGAGTAAAATAACCGCAGATAGCGGATAGCAGATAGCAGATAGCGGATAGTCAGTTCACACCGGGACAAATTGCAGATAGCGGATAGCGGATAGCGGATAAGGCGAGTTGCTGCATGCAACAACTTTGTACTGCTGGCAAGCCAAATTAAAGATATTTTTTCTTTTGTTTTTTGCTTAAACTGTGCTTTTTCTTGATTTTACAAAAATATTTTTATAAATTTTAATAGTTTAAAGTAAAATATTTTTTAAAGTATTTTCTGAAATTTTTTTTTTGAAATTCAGTTGATTTCATTAAAACCAATGGTTTTTAAAAAGGTTACAAAAAACCACAAGGTATTTCTTGAATTTATGTATTGGGCAGGGGTTAAAAATATATTTAATTAGTATTTAAATACTAAATAAATAC
>JASAMX010006563.1:0-20655 GCA_030248175.1 Microlaimidae sp. YZB2_3
TCTTTCATCGTTTCTTACATTTTTCCTTCAGATTTTAGATGTATAAAAAACTTTCAAAATATATAAAAGCTACTTACATCAATATAACATCCAACATCCATAAACAGCTGAAATAGTAATTTGACTTTTTTGACCGCTGACACGTAAAAAATAATTTTGTTATCTACTTTGCATGCAGCACAAAGAACGATAACATGCAACATTTGACCAAAGTAAAAAAGCGCTTTATAGCAACTAAATAGCAAGAAAAGTGATAAAAAAAAACAAACAACAACGAAGATAAACAAACATAAATAGTACCCCAATGGTGCGTTAATAATACTAAAAAATGGGTAAGTTTAAAAAAATCAATTTGTCTCATACTATTAATCTAACGATAATATCTCTACGGATATAATATGTCTCATACTATTAATCTAATGATAATATCTCTACGGATATAATAAATAATAAGAAACTCATTAGACAGTTATTGAGCTGTCTTAACCCTTTTGGATTCTTTAGGTTGCAAATCCGCAGAAGGCGCCAGTTCTGCATTGTGTTAAACTTCGCATCCGGACGATGGAACACGTGGAGTTTAACACAATGCAGCACTGGGGCGCGCACCGATATGGCGGATTTGCAGCGGTTTATAGATAAACTGCCAAAGTGTTTGAGAAATCATTAGTTTTTTTATTGAATTATTTGCCTTTTATTTTTTGTTTTTTGTTTTATTTATTGAATTATATGCCTCAGCTTTTTATCTTTTAGTTAACAAAGCAGCAACGGATTATATTTTTATCAAAAAATACGTTTGTGGCAAAATCACTGTTTTGTTCTGCTGTGTTTTTTAAACCGATTTTATTAATAATGTAATAAAATAACGTGCGATAGTCAGATTTACTTAATTAAAAAAATGAGCCTTAAAAAATATCTATAAAAATAAAGTAAAAAAAAAATACAATTTGACTCCGGACCAATGTACTAAATTAAACGTTTGACATTAAAAATATATATTAATACACATTTTATATTGTTGATTAGCAGTTCATTGACTGTTAGAATTAAGTACTTTAAAGTTAAACGTTTTCTTACAATATTATCGATGCCTGCCCTTCCTTTTTCTAAAAAAGGTTACCCATTATGTAGATCTTTTGAAACAAAAATCATATGCTATAAATAAATCACAATATAATTTTTTTCCGTTGAGACGCAAGTTTTTGTAAAGCTACGTTCATTGTCATATCATTAGCGTGTTTTTAAATACTTAGCTTTTGTACTTCTACAAAAGGAATGTACTCAAATGCAACCTTCATAGTAGTTTGACAGAGATTTTCCTATGACTAAAGTACTAGCTCTGGAGGTTGTACTATTAAAAGCAAGATAGAATTTAAGCTGAGGACTTTTGCCCCTGTAATTGAATAAACTAAAATTTTTCTATGATTAAAACATTTGACATGTTTTCATCATTTTTTTCCTTTAAATTATCTATTTAAAGTTTCAAAAAATATAGTTGATATCAGCGAGACTGTAAGTGGGGCTAAGATTTAGACGAGCCAAACCGCTAATTCTTTTGTTCTGCCTGGCCCAAGCAGCAGCTTCCCATATTCCACCTTTTTTATATTACTGTTTTAACAAAAAAAGTTGGTTTGCCGGAAGTTGGGGGAGAACTAAAAACTTCGATCCGGCCTGCTTATTACTATACTTTGGTAAACAAATTATTTAATTAATGATAGTTGGTATGCTTTTCTGTTATGTTTTGAGTTAGCAAAAAATAGAACGGAGCTTTGAAACTGAAAGTCTGCTTCTGGTGCTCTTCGTAGTTATGATATGGCAAAAATCACTAACGTAACCCAATAACAAACAATTATGTTCGAAATATTTATAAATTTAGTTTTCAGAATGATTTTATTCATTTTTATATTAAAACTTTCGATAAAAAACTTGTTTTTTTCGATGAAACAGTTTTTATTTTTGGAAACTAGCTTAGTGAAACAGGTTTTTAGCTTAAAAATGCTATATTATGTACGGTTAAAACATTTGACAATGTTTATAAACCAGTTTTAAAGCAGACCGCAACCATGGGTGAATGGTCAAGTGGTTAGAAACAATGAATATACCCCGGCTTCAAATCCAGATAACACCATTTTTAATTTCGAATTTAAGTTTTTTTTAATTTTAAATATTTAAAATGTTTTCTAAATAAATTTGTATTGGTTTAAAATCTTAAATTCAACTTTTTTTGCAAGAATATCCTCTGTTTTACAAAATTGTAACATACTAAAATTAACAGAGCACAAAACAAATCCAAGTTGTTTGATTTTAACCAAATTTTTGCATTAACGAAAAAATTCATTAATTAATAAAATAATTTTTGTTAATATAAATTGTATCAAAATTTAGCTGAAAAGAAAAGATTTTCAATTATTTATTAATAAATTATGTAACGCAATCTAAGAAAAACACAAGTTTTTCAAATAAAATGTACTCTATAGTATTGAAAAAAATTTAGATTTTTTGGCTGTTTGGGTTAAATTAATATAAGTGTAAATTTAATTTTTTATTTATATAACATTCGTTTTTTTAGTATATTCGGAATGGATGGTTGGCATTGGAAGTCGCTTTACAAGGCCTACAAGCTAGGAGCAGTAAAAAGACTGATAGGTAAGGAGACAGACAACAGGTAAAAGTTTGCTTCTTTTTAAGTTTAATTTTAATTAATTTTAAATATTAATTCGTGTGTAAAATTTTTGTTATTGTGTAGATGCGCGTTACCCTTTAAACTGAGGCTTCTGTATTCGCTAATGAGCACCGCTTTCGCCTGGGGTTATTGGGGATGAAAAAATGCGTCCAAAATTAGGGGTGAAACATATTTTTTCATCACTTGTTTAAATTTATAGTTATAATGCGCGTTTATAGTACAGTCTTTTATTTGATATAATATTATTTTTGCGTTGTTAATAATTTTATTCTATATTATTGTTATAGTAAAAGGTGTGGGGTTATTTTGACGTTCTTCTCACTTTTTTGATTTCTATTTTATTAATTAAGTAACACGTCACCACAACAGTAAAAAGATAATGTTATTTTTATTAACGTCTATTTAAAACTAAATATTCAGATCTAAGTTTAAAAATCTTAAAAAATTTAAATTTAATATAAGACGACGTTTTTAATATTTTCTATCTATTATCAAAGGTGGATAATCTAATAAAGGTATTTCACAGCGGTCTGTAGCTTTGTGCATCATAAAATCCAATTCGAGCCGCATGTACGGCCTAAGGCCGCATTCCCGGCCTAAAACCGTATGTGCAGCCTAAACCCGCATTTCAGATCTAAAGCTGCATGTCCGGCTCCGGCCTAAGGCCGAATGTTCGGCCTAAGGCCGCATGTCCAGCCTAAAGCCGCATGTCCGGCTTAAGCTGCATGTCCGGCTGGGGCCTTCGCCTCTTTTTGCGGGCTTGGTTTGTGCTAGATTGCCTGGGGTTTAACAACGTGCTATTTTCAGCACCCAAATGCTTGGGAAATTAATTAAATGAAAAAAATTATAAAGATAAAAAATAAAATGAACCGTATATGTAAATATGTATGTATATACATAGAAAACCACAGACTATAAGCTATACGGGATATTATTAAAAATATAGGCAATCAGTTATTATAAACCAATTTAATTTAAATTGTAATTTTTAATATAAACTGTAAACTACACGTATGTTGGCTCGGAGCCTGGAGTTTTGTTGGCACGCAAGCAAGTGCCAATAAAACCCCAGGCTAAATAAGCACAACTTTCAACAAAATAAAAAAGCTATTTTAGCCTCAGTCATCGTTCGGATCGGTTTATTACCATAATAATTTTGCATCACAAAATATATTAGTTAAATAATGTTTTAAAAAGTCTCAAATTTCATATAAAAAGGTATTGAATTTATCTTAAAAAATAAATTTTTAGTTCAATTCCTTTTTAGGTTTATTTTCAAAGAAATGTTATCAAATTTTTTTCTGCAATGTTTTTTACGCGAAAAATCTTCATTTCAACAAGACTTGACCGAAAAAGCTCCGCCCATCAACTTTAATTGGTTTCTCAAAAAAATTCCGCCAATGATATTAAAAGCCCCTAGTTGGGCGCTATTTAAACACCAGGCTATTTTAGCACGTTCCAAGCCCGCTTTTAGTGGACTCGCCCCTGAAGGCCGCATGTCCGGCCTAAGGCCGCATGTCCAACCTAAAGCCGCATGTCTGGATTAAGGCCGCATGTCCGCCTTAAGGCCGCATTTCCAGGCACAGGGGAGCAAATTTTGCTGCATTGCGTTCTTGTTATTTTTACCATAGTGGTGTGGTGTGGCGAAATTTGCTCCCTTGTGCCCAGACATGCGGTCTTAGCCGGACATGCGGCTTTAGGCCGGGTATGCGGCCTTAGGCCGGACATGCGGCTTTAGGCCGGACATGCGGCTTTAGGCTGGACATGCGGCCTTAGGCCGTACATGCGGCTCGAATTGGATTTTATGATGCACAAAGCTACAGACCGCTGTGACATACCTTTATTAGATTATCTACCTTTGCTATTATATATAAAACAAATTAAATGGCAAAGTAATTGTTAAAGTAAAAGTCGACTTATATTAAATCTAAATTTTTCAAGGTTTTTCAGACTTAGATCCAGATATTTGGTTTTAAATGGACGTTAATAATAATAATAATATTATCTTTGTACCGTAGCGGTTATGTGTGACTCCTGACTTTGTACCGTTGCGGTAATGTGTGACTCCTGACTGAATGACTGGATTTATTGACGCCGTCGAAATTTGTAAAAATCATTTTTGTTATATGTTTCAAAAAATGCAAACCAAAAATTTTAAACAAAAACCAAAAAACCAAACACTTAAAGCTGGTTCATACTTATGTAAAAACGTCCTTTGGACAAAGTTCAAAGGACAAACACAGCGTATGAACGTATGTAAAAACGTCCTTTGGACTTTGTCCAAAGGACGTTTTTACATAAGTATGAACCAGCCCTTATTGTTTTTATTGGATTTTGTTTTTCTGAAAGTTTAATAAAGTGTATTATTAATTTGCTTGTTTTAAAGAAACTAGTTTCAGTCTTTTCTGGCATTAGTCTTTAATGTTATTGTAGCTATCTACGCTTCCATTTAATATAAGGCTTTTTTTTAAACTTTGTTTCGTCTTTTGCTAGAATTTTATCTTCAAATAAATGATTTTACGAAATTTATTATTTCAAAGGAAACTATTTATAAATACGTGCTTATTGATTGTTTAATAATTAAATTTAAATTATAATAACACATACCTTGCAAAAATTTGTTGTAATTTTTTTTGCTCATAAACATAAGAATAATTTATTTTCATAAAAATATTTTTATTACCAAACCACATTATAAATAAATACCAAAACAATAATAATTTATTTTGATAAAAATATTTTTATTACCAAACCACATTATAAATAAATACCAAAACAATCTATTTTGTAAATAAAATTTTCATTCAAAAAAGATTATCATTCTTCTTTTGAATTTTCTTATTTAGCTAAAATAAAAAAAAATGTTTTGCAGCAATTTCTTTGAATACACAAAATTGTACACACTGAGTTGCAAGATTTTGTTTAATAAAACCGACCATATTTAATAACAATAAAAATAATCCTTTATTAATACATTTCAACTGTTTCACAAAGGAAATACAATTAACAACAAATACATATTAAAAGTACATCAAAATAGAACTAAAAAAATTAAAAAAATTTCACCACTATAGTAAGTTATATTTTGAAGAAAATTTTTTTAAAAACATATAAAACGGAATATGTGGATAAACGAAAAAAAAATCTAAAATCCTTTCTAAACAATTTAGCAACAAAATACAACAAATCAAAAAGTATATTTGGGAGGTCACAATAAAATATCAAACTTTTAATTTTAATTGATGTTTTTAAATCAAGAGTTATTTAGTTTCTATACATAAGCGTTATTTAATTTTAGGTGTCAAAATACAATGAGTTTTTTTACAAAATCAATTTTCTTTTATGAACTTTTTTAATACTTTCTACTTATTTATATTACTTTTAAAAATACGTGCACATTCTTAACTTTGCTTTGTTTTAATTATTAGCTATTTTTTACGGACGCTTGTGACGGCAGACAGACGCTCCTGACCCTTGTGAAGCTTGGCTCTTGTGACGCCACAAGGGGTGTGTGTTAAATTTTGTAGCCAATGACGACACAGCTTCGTCCGTCGTTAGATACAAGGGGTGTGTGTTAAATTTTGTAGCCAATGACGACACAGCTTTGTCCGTCGTTAGATACAAGGGGTGTGTGTTAAATGTTGTAGCCAATGACGACACAGCTTTGTCCGTCGTTAGATACAAGGGGTGTGTGGCCCGTAGCCAGCGCCAGCGCAGGGGGGTTAGATACAAGGGGTGTGTGTTAAATTTTGTAGCCAATGACGACACAGCTTTGTCCGTCGTTAGATACAAGGGGTGTGCGTTGTAAATTTTGTAGCCAATGACGACACAGCTTTGTCCGTCGTTAGATACAAGAGGGTGTGTGTTAGAATCTGTTTGTAGCCAATGACGACAGAAAAGCTTTGTTCGTTGTTACAAATAAAGGGGGTTAAATTTTGTAGCATGACGACACAGCTTTGTCCGTCGTTAGATACAAGGGGTGTGTGTTAAATTTTGTAGCCAATGACGACACAGCTTTGTCCGTCGTTAGATACAAGGGGTGTGTGTTAAATTTTATAGCCAATGACGACACAGCTTTGTCCGTCGTTAGATACAAGGGGTGTGTGTTAAATTTTGTAGCCAATGACGACACAGCTTTGTCCGTCGTTAGATACAAGGGGTGTGTGTTAAATTTTGTAGCCAATGACGACACAGCTTTGTCCGTCGTTAGATACAAGGGGTGTGTGTTAAATTTTGTAGCCAATGACGACACAGCTTCGTCCGTCGTTAGATACAAGGGGTGTGTGTTAAATTTTGTAGCCAATGACGACACAGCTTTGTCCGTCGTTAGATACAAGGGGTGTGTGTTAAATTTTGTAGCCAATGACGACACAGCTTTGTCCGTCGTTAGATTTAGGGAAAAAAGCGTGTGTGCTCTTTTATTACCCTTGGTAACGACGCTAACTTTGCTAAAAACACCTCGCCTTTTTTGGCGACGTTTGAACCGGACGGAAGAAGAGAGGAAAAAAAGAGAGTGTGCGTGCTTATTGTAATTGTAATCCATTGTATTGTGATTTATGTTCGTTGTAAAATTTAGAAAAAAATAATTCAGTAGTTTTCAAAAGATACTATAATACGTTTAAATTAAAGTAAAGTTGTTGCGTTATTAATGGACAAGCTCTTTTAAAGAGCCGCGTGTTTGCGCGTCGCTTAGATCTAAGTTCCCCTTCGTTTTTCGGTCGCGAAAAATCGTTACGTAACAGCCATAGATCTTAGCACCCTTAGATCTAAGTACCCGTTACCTTTTTTGCTTTCTATTTGGTTGTTAAACTTCAGCAAAAGCGCGGGAAAATTTTTTCAGAGGAAAAAACTTGTTAATTGTGACAGCAAGAATGGTTAAAACGTATATTAATTACAAGAGCTTTCGACTTATTTCAGTATTATCTTCGCTGATGTTAATAATCTTAAAAACTTTATTTTAAAATAACCTCAAATGTTTCAAACGATGTTAAATTTCCAATAGTACTTTAAAACTTCAAATTTTAATTAATTTTGGTCAATAAAAAAGCAATTTCTGATTTTAAAGAACCCCCAAGCGGTTCATTATAAATTATTTGGAATGACTAAAACATTACTAAAATTGAAAAAAAAACCTACTAAAAACCCAAAACTATGTGTTTGTTTAAATTTTTATTTAAATTAAATATTTTTGTTTTGACTCATTTTTTTTCAAAGATAACCGTAATTCATTTGTAATTATTGCATTATTTTTATAATCATTGCAAATGAAAATAATTAAAAAAATAAAATGATCATTATTGCATATTATCGACTTATCTTTTTAAGAAAAAGCAACAAATAAAGGGGTATTATTTCAAATTAATATCTGTTTACGGATTTTATGCAAAAACTTTCGTTTGTCAATTTGGCCTTTTGCGATAGAAATCGCGAGTATTTACGTATTAATAAATCGATCTAAATAACGCACTAAGTTCTAAGGAAATTACGCAATTCGGTACCCTTTAAAGCAATTTTTGCACCTTATTTTAGCGCTAACAATAAAATATAAATTTTAGGTCATAATGTATATTGTATTCAGGAAATTAACATACACAATACTTCTAAAAAACAGTTTCTATAGATTCGACTTCAGATATTTTTATATTTTTATAGACAACTTATTAATATCATGAATAAATAATAAATGTATTTTATGGAGTTTATATTTTGTATTATAAACTTATTTGACCGGTATATTGGTTTGGTTGACTAATTGGTTTGACACAATTTTAAACCCCAAGTAGTCAAATCACAAAAAATCTAATTTAACTTTTTCTGGTGGGTACAAACAATGCAAAAACCTAGCTAAAAAATAGGTGAGATATAAATTTAACACGGGATTCAAATTCAACCCCTAATCCTGAAAGTAGGAAGTAAACTTGTGTCAACGCACCAATACGTTTTTTGTCAAATTTCCTTTTAAATATTAAAGTTACATATAAAATTTAATTACGAGTGCAAACATATCCATTTCCTTCATATCCATCTTTGCAAATGCATTCTTCACCTTTGTTCTGTTTACTGTTTATTTTACAGTCAGCGTTTTCGTGGCATAATTTTTTGCACAATAGTTCCCTTGAGTAGTATTCTGAAACATAAAACCAGAATAACTATTAACCCTGTCGAGTTAAATAAAATAATTTCTAAAAACATACATGTTATTTTTATTTTGAAACATTCATAATGTATTATTACAAAAATTTTTTTACAAAATCTACAAAAAACTTTTAGAGTTTGAAAAACAAATAAAGAATCAATGTATTTTCAGCATTTAACATTTATATTTTAGAAGATAAAAAAAGTAATAAAGACAAACCTAACTAATTTTTACATAAAATCTTGACGTCAAAAAGAACTAAATTTTACCTAAAGACTAAAACTGTTTATAGCTTTAATAATATCCTTCTAATTAATTTAATATCATTAATATACTACAGGTGTGCATTGCCGGTAAATTTCACTTTAGCCGCGCCTTACCATTAGTACTAAAGGTCTCAACACCTCGGCATATAAAAAAATCTATAATGTCATATGGTTTTCGTTATCACGTGATCAGATTTTGTTCCGTGGGAGAGGTTGTCGGAGGAGCTAAATATTCCCGCCTTTAAGACGTCCCACCCTAATAAACTCATGGAACGCATTTTTTTCATGATCGCGTTATTCTTACGCTGATTGGCTGCGCTCGTCGCTGTTCCGTGAAAGTGACGTGAGCAATCGTCAGTTTACCAGACATAGGGTGGACAACGCCCCTAGCCCATTACTTACAAACATGATCTAATTAATTATATAAACTATGTAATATTGTATATTTTGTGATAATATATTCTATTTTCTGACTTAAATAATGATTTATCTAATAATTTAAGCTTGTTCTTAAATTACTACTGTTTGTTTTGATTCGCGATAAAGGGAGAGCACAGAAGTGACAATTACTCACGTCACTTTCACAAAACGAGGCTCCACGAGCGCAGCCAATTAGCGTGAAAAATGGCGCGATTATGACCCGCTCTGCGTTCATTGGTTGTCAAAAATTCAAATCCTGAATCCTTATTGGCTGACTTTTTAAGACCTTCTAACACTAAACAATTTCCGATTAAAAAGCGTGTTTGGGCCAGAGTGAAACTCGTTAAGTTAGTACTAAGGCTAAAGAAAGGCTTAGTACTAAAGCACTTTAACCTTAGCTTTAGTCAAACCATCAAACACGGATCTGTTCATAAATTTTAAAATTATCATTTTTAAGGTAAATCTTAGCCTTTCACTGTTAAATTTTTAGTAAAAAACTTAACAGTAAACACGTCTTTAACGCGTATTGCATCGGTTTTTAGTTTTATTTTTTAAAAATACTATTTTCAGGGCTAGTTTTACAGTTTTAAAGTTTCTTTTCAAACTGTGCACGGTCTAAAAATGCCCCGCCACGTTATTGGAGGGTTCGCCCCCCGTTTTATTGCCCCGCCTGCCCAAAAATGAAAAAGTACCCAGAAAGTATGACGCCAATTTTGAGTTATAATGACGCCATCATCACGAAAATTTTGACGTTTTTAGCCTATTTCAATGCATTTTAAGCATACATGGGAAAGCTGGTCAGGAGTGGGGGGGGGCGTTAAACCCCAAATTATGGGGAGGAGAGGGGTGTTAAAATACGAGAAACGCAAAATACCCATATTGTTTTTTTTGGAGTGCATTTTACCCATATCGTTTTTCCATTTTGAAGAAAAAAATAGGTAAAAACTCTAATTTTAGGTCAAAAAGCCCTTTTTATCGCATTTTTGAGCTTTTTATTGCTTAAAACATTCATTTTGACCTCAAAACTTAAGTTTGAAAGCAGTTAGAAGTCAATTTAAAGACATTTTTTTCTTCATTTTTCCAAAATTGGGGGGTTAACTTTTTCTCCCCCCCACTTCTGAGTGGGAGGGGGCGTTAAACCCCCTTCTCAGAAATTGGGGGGGGGTTAACCCCCCAACCCCCCCGTGCCCATGTATGATTTTAAGCCATTTTAGACCGATTTATACCTTTATGTTTTTTTGTCTATTTCTTCCCTTTTCCCTTCTTTTTTCTGCCTTTTTTTCTTTCTCCCCTGTTTGCCACCACCCCCCTTCAATAAAACCCCCCGGGGGCAGTGCTCAGATCTGGTTTTTGTACTATATTGCAGTTTCAATTCTAAATGTTAAAAAGTCATAAAAATAGTTAACTATCAAGAATATTTTTTTCTGAAATGAATATCTAAAGCAACAAAACATTTAAAAGTACAGTATATTAATTCATGGTGTATATTTTATAGACGCATCCCTTTTAACCAAGCACCGCCCGCAAAAATACAAAAATCAATAAATTACTATGTCAAAGTATGTCCTGAGTCTCTAAATAAAATTAAGTGCGTTTGCAAAAGAATAATGCGCGTTTTTTAAACGCGCTTTTGAAAATAACAAAAAATTCCGTAAAAATTTTTTATAAAAAATTAACAAATACTTAAAATACATCTTGCAATTAATTTTTTGTTCGCAAAAGTAGTTACAACTTGTTCAATATTGAGGCTATTTTAAATCCCAATCTATCATTTTATTTGTATTTACGAACACAGCTGTGTTAACAAAATTTCATATTTTATTGGCTTCGCTGTTTGTTTTTGTAATTAGAATTGCAAAATACCAAAATTGGATAATACAATCATTCGAGACAAAGAAGTGACACTGGTGTTTAACAAACGCGGCCATGCGAAAAACAAGCAGCGGACGGACGGGTGTCATCGTGACGGACGGGTGTCATCACGACAGACAAGTGTCATCGTGATGGATGGGTGTCATCGTGATGGATGGGTGTCATTGTGACGGACGGGTGTCATCGTGACGGATGGGTGTCATCTTGACGAAAGGGTGTCATCGTGACAGACGGGTGTCATTGTGACAGATGGGTGTCATCGTGACAGACGGGTGTCATCATGATGGACGGGTGTCATCATGACAGACGGGTGTCATTGTGACGGATGGGTGTCATTGTGATGGATGGGTGTCATCATGACGGACGGGTGTCATCTTGACGGACAGGTGTCATTGTGATGGATGGGTGTCATCGTGATGGATGGGTGTCATTGTGACGGATGGGTGTCATTGTGATGGACGGGTGTCATCATGATGGATGGGTGTCATCTTGATGGACGGGTGTCATCTTGACGAAGGGGTGTCATCGTGATGGACGGGTGTCATTGTGACAGACGGGTGTCATCGTGATGGACGGGTGTCATTGTGACGGATGGGTGTCATCTTGACGGACGAGTGTCATCGTGATGGAGGGCTGTCATCATGACGGACGGGTGTCATCGTGACGGACGGGTGTCATCGTGATGGACGGGTGTCATCGTGACAGGCTTTCCAACTTTTTCTCTCCTAATCTTTCCTAGGCGGACAAATGTGCGCCGTAGTTGATCCCCTACTGATTTTTGGCATTACATTTCTGGAGCCAATAACGGGGCCTCGAGATTAAAAGCCTGAAAACCGGTAAGGATCACCCGTCTAGGAAAGAAAACGGACAGAGGGTTGAGTCTGTCGTTTTTATTTTGTTGTATATAACTTTTATTTAATTTTTTTATACGTGGTGGTTATTCTGACAGGTAGTGTACCCAGGAAGTAGGTCCCAGCTTGAGTTTCTTAGGTTTACCCCCCAGAAGTTCGTACACTACCCTCCACTGATTTAGACAAAGTTATAATTGTTCTTTGAACAATTGTAACTATGGCTGAATTCTCCGGAGATAAAAGTCAGAAATTAGATGTCGAGGCCCCAGCTACGCAGGTGAAGGGACAACCTCGGCGAGATTCAAGGGTTGGAGCGCTGAATAGCAAAGCTGGCCTGGTTTCTCAAGCAAGAAAAGAACGTAGGGTGCCCGCAACTAAGCAATACAAGTGGGTTTTGGTCACTTCTGATTCGTCAGAAGGGACAGAGGACGAGGATCCGGACTCTGGGTTCTCGAACCCTGAGAAATCGCTTGTATCGACGCTGACGAACGGCTGAATTAAAACGTCAGGAAAGATTGCGTAAGACATATTTAGAATCTGAAGGGGAATCATCCAAATCAGCGCAGGATTTGGACCCCAAGAGGATTCCTCCCCTCCACATTTATCACCCCCACATTAAGACCAAGAACATTTTGAGCAAACTCAGTGGGCAGAGGGGAGCTTCCCACAAGGTCAAAACAGTAATTTTTCACAAAAAGGTGAAGGCGAACTGGGGACGTCTACTTTACTCCCTGGTTTACCCGAACCACCGGCACCTACGGTTTATGTGCCAAAATTTCCACAAACGCTGGCCTCGTTAGCCCCACATAACCTAGACCTTTTGGAAGCGGAACCAACCCAGCTGAGTCGACTCATTGCACAAACAGTTTCAAAAGCACCAACCCAGAAAATTAACACGGCTGTGGTCGAAAATTTGAACGTTTCAGAGCTCCAGACTTCAACAGCTCTAGAGTCAATGCAGAAAAAGCTGGATTCCCTGACGGACTATGTAAATATGCTGATGATGGAAAAGACAGCTGCTGTCAAGTTACCTTCAAAAACAACTATAGAAAAGAAGGGTTCCCCCCGGGACAGGTCCAAAGGAAAAGGCTCCCCCCATCCCCCAAGGGGGTGTAAAAAAACTGTAAAAAATTCCAGCTCTAGTAAAAGTTCATCTGGGTCAGAGTCGTCCGACTCTACCGATTCAACCATGAAGCCAATAAGACAATGACAGCGTCGTCGTAGCAACTCGTCATCAAGTAGAGGCTTCAGGGTTCATCAGGAGGTTTGGCCGCCTCATATCAAAACAGCTTTAAAAACGCCTTTTTAAGTGGGTATATTTAAGGGAGACGACAGATCCAAACCCTTTAGTATGTGGTTAGATAAATTTAATAGAATGTGCTTATCTTCTGGTGTTTCAGTCAAGGACCGTGCGGGTGTACTCCTCGGTTACCTTGAAGGAGCAGCCGCAACAGCTTACAAGTCCATTCCCCTGTATATCCGGAATGACTACACACAAGTGGTGCGAGCCCTTACGCAAGAGTTGGAAAGGATGGTCGGATCCACCACGGATATCCTATACAGACAGACACAAAGACAAAACAAAAGCGTAACCGATTAGGCTGGACAAATTGAATTATTAACTGAAGCTTCTAGGTTAGAGACAACAGCAGATATGCCCCCAGGATCGATTGAGCAGCTAAGGACATGACTGTTTTGGACAGGACTACTACCTCAGATAAAGCAAAAGTTTGGTCTCCGGGAAAGGCCCAAGTCATTCACTAAGGCAGTCCGGTTAGCTATGCAGGCAGAAACGCTTCTGCAGGAAGGTAAAAAGGGCGAGAAGGCACTGGCGGTCTGCGACCCGAACCCTAAACCTGAGGTAGGAAAAGACCATCAGCAGTCTCGAGAGCAGGACAAAAATTTTATTTTTAATTGTTCAAATGACTGACTTCCCTGAGAGGAGGGACCTAGCCCAACCTGGTTCCCGGGAAGAGGGTAGTCGACCCCTCCAAAATTCCATGTCCAGCGCATCGGGACCTGCCAATGCGCATGACCCGGTGCGGTGGACAGCTGGTGGATCACCAATTTGCGATTACTGTAAGAGGGCAAGGCATTTTCGCGTGATTGTCCAGACAAAAACGGCAATAATAACCCCCCACGTCCCACAGGTCGTAATCAGCAAGGCAATTTTCAGCGTAATAGCAATTATCAAAATAATAATAACAGGCGTTTTAATAATAATACTCGTCTTGTAATAATAACAATGGTAAAAACGGCAACCAAAATTTTGTGCAACAAAACCAACACGGTGGTAATAATCAACCCAGTATGTCAGCGCTGATGGATCAGTGGAACGGCCCCGCTCCGAGTCAAGGTGGTGGACCCCCCCAAAATGAACAATCGCGGGCTTCGGCCAATTCTTTAAATTCTAATATTAATAAACGCGTATGTGCGACCCGAAAATAATGATAAATTACAAAATTTAATGTGCAATGCGATAACTTATTTTGACAGAAATTTTTCATGGTTACTGTGACGCTTGTGTTATACTTTTTTGTATCGTTTTGACTTAACTAATACTGTGGTATTTACAGCTGGTTAACTCATGTAAAAGTTAATTCACTCTGAGAGAAATTTATGTGAATTAAGTTTTATTAATGGTTAAAAAACGCAAACTAAAGCTTTTACACGTATTGTTTTTATTCGGTTTTGTTTTTCTGAAAATTTCACAAAATCTGTTATTAATTTACAGGTTTTAAAGAGACTTGTTTCAGTCTTTTCCGGCATTTAGTTTTTAGACTTATGTAGCTTTATACTATTCCATTTAATATAAGGCTTTTTCCGAAATTTTGTTTTGTCTTTTGCTACAATAATTATTAAAATATGGGTTTTGATCTTTATTATTAAACCGTTGTCGTTGAAAATTTTGAATGGTTTTATTGTTAAATAGTCGATTCAATTCTGAAATTATCGAGGTCAGCTAGATTTTATTTGCCTATAGTTGATTTTTTATATTACAGATTATATAAGCTATTATAAAGATTTTATGTTACTATTTTAATTTACCTTTTGGTTTTTTATAGATTGTAAGTGATAATCGCAGTGGACATCGTTTAAATTTTATACTGGCTTGAAAATATGTGGCTTTTGAGTTTTTGCTAAACGATGGTAAAGCCAAATTTTGAACTTTGAAACCGTTTTTTCAGCAATGAGATCACACGGACAAATTAATTTAGATAGATTTGTATTAATAATAATGTTCGTCCATCCCTTTTGGCAGATATTCTGTTTTTGGTAGATTTAGGACCTTTTTGAATAGCCATTTTAAAATTTGTTTCCAATGGTTGAATACATTTCCACTCTTCCGGACACTAAGTCGTACAACAAGTTCTTTAGGTGGCCCACTATAAAAACTTTAACATTCCATAAGTTGAGAAAATCGAAATTTAATTCTGATATAATTTAACACTCTAACAGCGAGAAAATCCGAAATCAAAATGGAAATTAAGCTTTGAGCAAAAACTTTTTATAATTTTATTTAGCAATTAAACTTCTGGTCATTTTGTACCTTTAAAGAGCAAATAATGGCAATAAATCCTTATCTGCTGGGAACATGTCAAAATTGTAACTCCAAAATATTATGAATGCTCAATTCACCACTACTATTTTTATATTAACTGCAATAATTTTTACGCTTTGAAAATTTTATATCCTTAGTTATTAATGTTTGCGTCTGACTACTATGTTAAAGTGCAATTACGTGCATAATTTATTTATCTAAAAAAACAGATACTTTTTACACGTGCTGAGTTAAACATTAGTGATAAGTATGGATTTGTAAACAGTCGCCCCGGACTCGAAATGACCAGCTGCCGGACGTAGCATTTCCACTTTATGTGTTCAACTTAGCTTGTCTTCATTTGTAAATTTTGTTTAGCTGTATTTCCGAATCTTGGAAGCTTCCGCTCAACTATACTTTATAAGTTTATAGCAATGTAAATGCTGTCAATAAATATAATGTTCATTCACGATTAAAGTAGATATTTCATGCTTTAATGTTAAAAACTTTTAGGAAGAATCACTTTATTTAAATTCTGTAGTAAAATTAATAATAATCTTTATATTTCATGTTTTCGTGTGCTTAAATGCAAATCAACAAATTTTTATTTATTATATAAAAAACTAATTACTAAAAACTATTTCAAAAAGGCTATGCTAAAAAAAATTAACCCGTTCCCGTGAAGGCCCTTTCCTTCTTTACAACTGTGCAACTTTTGTACGACAAAAGTAAAACCTTTGTCTCACGGTGGTTGTATTTTCGTATGACAAATGTCGTACGTAAACCTTATCGCGGGAAAGCTCTTTGCGTGAACTAGGTTTTACTTTCGTCATAGATAATTGTTTGTGCGCGAATAGTGCCCAGTGAGCGAGCAAATTAAAATGAATAAAGCTGTACGGTAGTAATATGCAAATTTTTGCAACATGAAATATCCTACGGATACACTATCTGTGGCAAAAATCTACATATTGCCACAGTACCGCTTTAACTATTTCAATTTGCTCCCTCACTGGGCACTACTCGCTCAAAAAATTATGTATGACGGAAGCATGACATAGGTCACACGAAGGTTTCACGGCTGTAACCGAGGAAAAGGCAATTACGGGAACGGGTTAAGACACCAATTAGCAGTTAGTCATATAACAGATTAGTTTTAATAATATATATTGTAGAAACAAAGTTTAGGTAGCCGAAAGCTTATGTTTTATGCTTTATTAAGTTCTGTATTAAATGTAAAGTAAATCACTAAATGAATCTGCCCTATGACTGCAAAACATACAATATACACTAAATAAAAAAAATCCAATCTTGCTTACTTTCTTTCTTAAAAAATAGTGTGATTTTTTTTTAATTGTCAGAATCAAAACAGTTTAAAATTTAATGCTTTGGGTTACGTAAGCTTTCTTTCTGCAAAGTTTCATCCAAATTTTTCGATTAGTAGTTTAGACTATCGTCCTTTAATTTTAAATGTAACAATAATTCTAATTGTTTTATAGTTCCGTATACCTTTTTTCAAAAAGTCATAAAAAATACACAATACATAAAACAACTAATAAGACAAAATTGGCAATCCAGTGTTTCCACAAAATCATAAAATTAATGCTTACTTCAAAAAAGCAATTAACTTTGAGTTCGACTTAACGACTTAGAAACCATTTGTAGCAAAATTTAAGCCTGTATACGTTGAAAAAAAAAGAAAAAATTCTACGAATACTATATCAGCAGTGTATCTAGAAATTAGCTGTTTGTTAAACCTGTATAGTGGTTGAATTGTTTTAGCTTACTTTTTTTTATAAAAAAAGAAAACCGCTACATAAAAGTTAAAGTATAAAAAGTAGATGGTAAAATTAAAGAAAACACACATAAAAATACAAAAAAAAAACTTTTAAAAAGCAAATTTTATTCCGCGTCATTTGTTTTATGGTAATTCAAATTACACAAAAGTTTATCAACTACATTTATCCATCTTCAATATAAACCTTTTTATTTTTACGAAAAGCCCCGTTATTATAGTCTTTTTGTGTGTGTTTGAAACTGTAAGGGATTTTAAAACTTTAAGTCAAATTATTTTCAAAATTAATGGGGCGGTAATTGAAAACATTAAGGGGTCCCATTATTTCTAGGCGCCCATTAAAAATTGGCTTATCTCGTACCATTAAAATCAAGGTGTAACTCAAACATAATGGGACCCCATTAAAAATAGAGATAAGCCCCAAATTTAAGGTTACCCCACACCTCGACTTAACTTTAATGGACCCTATCGAATAAGACGTTGGTGCTACTATTTCACGCTAAAAATGACTGATATCATTTTTATAATTGATTTGATTAATAAAACAGACAAAACGTAATAATCCGGAAAACAAATTCATTGAAATATTATAATTAAAAGGAGTATGTTTTTTTTAATTTTCGATTTAAAAAGACTACGTACGTTTATTTTTGTTTGTGATCTTATTTGGGAAGACCGTTTACATCAAACGATACGAAATACCAAGCAAAGTTTCATTGTCAATAGCATTGTACTATTTTGCGCCTTGTTCCTTTTTTGCAGTATTAGAAAAGCAGAATTTTCAGCGCGCTAATTTTTAAGTGCGCTGAAAAATAATTTTTAAAAACAATTAAACTAAGCAGAAACGGTTATTTTATTTAGTACTAATCAATTTTAAACTCTTTTTTTGGTTTTCCTAAGCCTGAGCAAAACCAAAAAATTAACCTAAACTTCATCACGATTAGCGATCGACCGGGGCCCCGGCCCCGGCCCCGGCAAATTAGCTGTCAAATCAACCGGGGCAAACCGGGGTAAAGACCCCTAAGAATACAAATTTCAAAGCACTTTTTTACAATTTTACACAGTGATAAATATATAAAATTTTATTTAAAGAGCTAAAATCGCTTCAATAGGAGGATATTTCTTATTTATATTTTAAGATTTTATTAAAACTCTATTTTAATAAGATTTTTTATTTTAATCATGAGTCATTATTCTAAAAATTTAAGGACTTTTTGAGCATTAAAAACAATTTTGTAGATTTTATTTACAAGATTAGGGTTTGACATTAGAAGTCCATTCATGAGACGTATACAATAAATATTAGAGTTATTATAATATCATTGTTTATATAAAAAATATATAACCCACCCAATAGAAGTTTCGACTATGTGTACAGTAAATTTTTTAACTAAATTTAAAACAAAAATGATGCACATTTTACTTTTTGGCGCAAGCTACTTTCTGTGCATCCCAACAAAATTTTTCTCGCACATCGCCGCGTACAAAAAATTAGCAGGAATCGGTAATAATTCCTATTAAATTTGCTCATGTGTGAGTTTTTTTATGAAAATATATCGTACAACTGGACATTTGTTTGGATTATATTATATTCTTACTTTTATTTTTAGGTGTTATTGAAACTGTTTCAAAATTTAGTGATGTTAAAACATTTTTTTTTTCAATAAAAAAAATTCAAGTTGACTTCTTTTAGTTGATTTTAACATTTTTAAATTTATTGCCGAAACTACAATGGTATTCATAAATTTTGTGTAGGGTCTATTCGGTATTGGGTCCGCATGTTTTGGTAGTAAAATCCTGCGGAGTCAGTCCACTTTTTTTAGCGATTTTAATATTTTTATGCAACCCAAAAGACACCAAACTTAAATTTTTTAACAAGAAATTGGTACGAACTGTTTGTATTTAATTTGGAAAAAGTTTTCGAACAAAATTTGCTTAAAAAATCAATTAATACGTGTCGAAAATTTACGATATTGAATATTGGGCACAGTCTAAAAGGTGTACCACCCAGTCCAGAGCTTTCTTGCCAAAAGTTACGGACCCAGTCTGTATAAACCCAATCCAAAATTTGAATACCAGTAAAAGTGCTAGGTATTTAAATATAAATTGCAGTAAAAATTATTTTTGAGCTTTTATTTTTAAAAAAAAATGCTAATTTAGTTTAAATTTTTTATAATTATATTTTTAATAAAAGTAAGCATATGTAACCCAAAAATAGTGAAAACCTAATTTTTAAACAAAAAAATTTGTATAATGTAGTTGAAGGAAATGGTGTAGATTTTATTTCAAACCGACATGTTTCGGACTAATTCCCTAGTCCCTTTTCAAGGCTATATTACATTTGTTAGGATCGCAGAACCTAATTTAAATAAATTAAAGAGTATAATTTTAATTTTATATTGATTAGTAAAAATATATTTTAATTTTAAATTGACTAGTAAAAATAATTATAATTTAAATCAGGTTTGTTTAAGCCTTCCGAACAAATGTTAACGGCGCTTACCGGGAGAAAGATAAAACGGCACACAGGAAAATAAAACAAAATAAAATAAAATAAAAAAAAAATTAGTAATGCATATTTATATAGCATAAAATTGGCAATTTTCTCAAAGTTTTAAATTTTTCACGGAAACCATTATTTGAATTAATTTTTAATTTTTAAAATATTTGTTACATTTATGATTTATATTTTAGAAATTGTTTATAATTACAAGTTATTAATTTTTTTTAAACTGGTAAAATTAAGGCAAAATTTTTACAAGTTATTAATATTTCGATTTTGTTGATAAAATTAAAGCAAAAATTTTTAGGCAAAAATTATTAAAAACGATTGTTTTGTTTATTTTATAAATGTTTTTAGAAAATTTTTAGAAGAAGCTTTAAAAAAAAAAAAGATTTTTACACAAATATGCTACAGGCTATTTTATTATTTTTACTTAAAAAAGACTAAAACACATAGTTAAATATTACGAAGCCTTTTTTCCATTTGCTAAAATTAGAAGAGCATAGTTGTAAGAAAACTGTAAGAGATCGATTAATTGACTTTGCAAACGCTTTTGTAAAAATAGCTTTTTAAACTTACGTTGAAAACTGTATT
>JASAMX010006564.1:0-15756 GCA_030248175.1 Microlaimidae sp. YZB2_3
TGTTAACGTACTTCGTTCAGTTACGTATTGCTATGGTTTTTAAGTACTTTTTTTTTAATTTCAAACACCTAAAAATTAAGAAAACTAATCAAAAACACAGAAAATATTCCTGTTAATAACGAAAAATAAAGAAACTATTATATAAAAAACATTTTTTTCTAAATCGATTTTTATTACTTGATTATTATATCACAGGTTTCTTCTAGTTTTTTTTCATTTTGGGAATCACGAAGGATTTAAAATTTTTTTGATGTTGAAATCCATGCGTTTATTTATAAAACAAAAGGCATGATTCTGGTTGTGTATTTAAAACAGGCTAGATAACGCATTAAACTATTTCGCAGCTTTTTATCCAAGATTGTCAGAATATATCATACAAAGTCAACAAAACCCATTAAAAAAATTAAAAATTTTGTTAAATTTTATATGTTATCTGAAAAAAAAAGTTCAGAATTATAGCATATAACAGAATATTATAAAAACCAATGATTAAACACAATCATTAAAAATTTTGTAAAAAAAGAGTTTATCCGAAAAAATGGTGGTACAGTTACAGATTAATAGCTATTTATGATGAATAGATGATAGCAAAAATATATAGTATACCGAAAAATGTGCAACTCCTATATAAAAAAAGTGCCAAAAAGTAGGCCATTATAATGACCTTTCCATTTTAAGATGACACTCTCCACTATAATGGCATAGTAGCCTTTTTAATTCGGCTAGTTGTTAAAATGGAGACGAAGCTATTAATAGCCATTTATTGATTTAATTTCACTTCATATATACTTACAATTGTAATATTGTCCGGGCAGCACGAGTTTTCCCGTGTTGGTTTAATACTGTCCAACACGGTAAAACTCGTGCGGACAGTATGCCCGGACAGTATTACACTTGTATATATAAAGTGAAATTAAATAAATGAATCAATGACTATTATAATGGCTTCCTCTCCATTTTAACTCGCCGAATTAAAATGACTACTATGCCATTATAATGGAGAGTGTCATTTAAATGGAGAGGTTCATTATAAAGGCCACCTGTTCTGTACTTTTTTATATAGTAGTTGCACATTTTTGGGTATATTATATATTTTTGATGTTAGTAGGTTAAAGTTTTTCTTATCATGAAAAAAACTTGAATGTCGTTGAATCAAAAAGCTGTAAATTTTTTTCTCCACAAACTTACCATCAATATAATTTATAAGAATGTTTTTTGTGGTTATGTTGATCTTTTTTGTTATATTTTTTACATATATTTTGTTAAATAATTAGTTTTAATCAGTATTCTTTGCTTTTTTTATTTTTTGCTAATTAATGTGATATATTGTTATCATTTTTCATTTTTTATATTGAGTTAGGGAGGTCCCGACCTCCCTTAAAAAATAGCGCTAGGGCCCCTTATAAAAAGGGGCACTTTAATGCGAAAAAAGTCTACTGAAATGACGCAGCCGTAAGGGCCCCTAAATTGGTAGCAAATAAGGGGCACTTTTGCATTAGTGCCCTCTACTGAAATCGGGTGCTGTACCCTCGTGTCCAGTACCCTCGTGTCCAGTACTCTCGTGTCCGATACCCTCGTGTCCCGTTCCCCAAAAGTCAATTATTAGATAGCTGTGAACTGGCAGGTTTAAGTCTTAAGTCCCAAGGCAAAACGCTTGAGTCTTAAATTTTAAGTCATAAGCGGTAAGTCGCAGCTGTGAACTGGCCTTAACTGCGCATTTTAAGATTCCGTTAATTTCGGTCAAATTTAGATGAAATAACCTGCCGTTTTTTGCTGTTTTCAAATATCATCGTACTACCGTATTTATAAAGATTTTGTTTTGCTCGTTTGCCCTTTTTTGACGTTTTTTTAAGCCAAAAAAATTCAACAAAAAATACAGGTTATAAAACTTGTTCTTTTCAAGGTTTTAACATAATTATTTAAAGTCTTGATAATAACTATTAAAGTTTGCAAACAGGAAAAAATTAAGTTATATGTACCAAGAACAATACCTAAGGATAAATTTACATTCTTTAAAAATGTTTATTGTTCGTTTTGGCAATAGTTATAAACAGTTTTTTTCTAGGTGGCCAAAGTTATTGGCTCGCGACTTAATTTCGGCCACGATAAAAAAATTTTTAACCTCCACCAATCTTTAAGCGTAACAGAAATTTTAAAATTTTGTACTGGAATAACAAAAATAGCTATGATTAGATTTTTAGACCAAATTTTGGGTTGATTGGAAAAACCAGAAAAAATCTATCTAAAAAAATAAAAAAGGTGGCCGACAGTAAGTCAGCTACCCTATTTTGATTGTGCATTTATCTAATAAATTTTTCAGGTAACTGCTAGTGGACCTTGAATACAACTGTTATTAAGTGGGGTTGGTTTTTTTATTGCAATACTTTTAAGGTAAATATATTTAATACAAAAAACTAGGCAAAATGCTAAAGCCAAATAAAACAAAAAATAGTTTAAAAGTTTGACAAAAAATTTAACAAACAAAAATCGCCCTTGGCTGCAAAAAAAATTGGCGTACAGAATTATAAGCCTGTTTAAAATGTTAATAAATAGATTACCTCATTTGTTTCAAAACAGTGCTTTTTCCACATTCAGATGCTCCTAAATAAATAATTTTTATTAGCCTAAATCAGATTTTTAGATAAATAAGCGAAACATTCTAAAACAAACATAAATGAATGAATAAATGAATAAGGAATGAATGAATGAATAACAAATGAATGAACGAATAAGGAATGAATGAACAAGGAATGAATGAATGAATGAATGAATGAATGAATGAATGAATGAATGAATGAATGAATGAATGAATGAATGAATGAATGAATGAATGAATGAATGAATGAATGAATGAATGAATTAATGAATGAATGAATGAATGAATGAATGAATGAATGAATGAATCAATGAATGAATGAATGAATGAATGAATGAATGAATGAATGAATGAATGAATGAATGAATGAATGAATGAATGATTGAATGAATGAATGAATGAATGAATGAATGAATGAATGAATGAATGAATGAATGAATGAATGAATGAATGAATAAATGAATGAATGAATGAATGAATGAATGAATGAATGAATGAATGAATGAATGAATGAATGAATGAATGAATGAATGAATGAGTGAATGAATGAATGAATGAATGAATGAATAAATGAATAAATAAATAAATGAATGAATGAATGAATGAATGAATGAATGAATGAATGAATGAATAAATGAATGAATGAATGAATGAATGAATGAATGAATGAATGAATGAATGAATGAATGAATGAATGAATGAATGAATGAATGAATGAACATAAATCGGCTTTCGCTAAAAATCTTGCCTTTTTTGTTTTATGTTTTGGCAACATTTTAAATGGTGTAGTTTTTATTGTAATTTATTAAAAAACAACTAAAGATGAAATCTATCAGGGTGAAAATGACTAGGTGGTAAAGTAACCACTCGTTCTTTAAGAAAATATCACGTGGAGAGAAACACCTGACGCAACTTAATAATAATTGGTTATATCATCTTTGAAAACATTTTTATTTTCAAGCGTTCATGATCATTCTTTATTGCTTCCTGACGGTGAGCGCTTACGCCCTGATTTTCAGCCTGAAGGATTTTAACTTTAGTAAGTAAAGTAAAGTACCTAGCAAAAGCAGTTTGACCACGCGAACATTTCTTTTCGCCTCTTGAAATATTTTTTTTTCAATTTCGTCGTTTCTGACGGAAGCAATATGATCGACATTATGAGAAGTTTCGCAGTTTCCCATTTTCTTAAGGTTCCTTCAGTAATTTGTAACAAGTATATACGTTCAAATCTTGCAAAATTTTTGAAAATATTGCACTCTTTCGCCAGTTCCACTTTCGGATGGTGTGTGCTGAAAAAAGCTTCAATACTCCAGTTAATTAATAATATAAATTTTACCTTAAAAACTTTATATGTTTTATTGATGCTTAATACATTATAGTTTGATTTATTATTATTATTTATTTATCTTGTCAAACGACAGGAACGTATAGAAGCAAGTAAATAACCGCACTGAAATTGCATGCACCCAAAAAAAAGAAAAAAAAAGAAAACCAAATAGAATTGCTTTACACACCAAAATAAGCCATACCAAATCAATCATTTTCAACCCCAAAGGATTCATGACTCCCCGAAATCAAAAATGACTGACCTGATATTACTGTGGCCAAAAATCTATTAGGCTTTGCATAAATTTTATAATTAAATTAATACAAAATAACATTAAATATAAACATGCACTGAAATAAATAACGAAATAAATAATTAAAGCACGTGGTAAAAATTCTGGTTTTCTAAAAATCTATCTAAAAAATAAATATCACTTGTGATTTTAAAAAAAACGTTTCTTAGTTTGTAAGCAAAAAATAGTTAGAAATTGATTCCACAAATTTATCGATTTTCTTAATGCGGAGGAGTCAGTTCTTATAAAATGTCTGGTGGGTAAATGATACTCAAAATCATTATTTCTTAATCTTCCGGATCTTCGTACATTTTGATCAGAAGTTAGCATTAAACAATTATCAGGGGGAATTCGAAACTGGTGGTGATAAGTGTACATTAAACGCGAACGGAAACTTGCTGCCGTGTGGCCAACAGATGGAATTTTGCTTCAATTTTGAATTTTGTTTAAAATACTCGGTTTTTACATTAATTAATTTACTAAATTAAATCTTTCCTGTGATTGCTTTTTTCTCGGTTATAACCGTGAAACCTTTGTATAAGACTTATGCCGTACCTCCGTCATACATAATTTTTTTGCGCGAGTGGTGCCCAATGAGCGAGCAAATTGAAATAGTTAAAGCTGTGCGGTTGCTTTATGCAGATATTTCTCCCTGATACAGTGTATTACGTAGGATATTTCATGTCGCAAAAATTTTAGTATTGCTACTGTACAGCTTTATCCATTTCAATTTGCTCGCTCACTGGGCACTATTCTCGCACAGAAAATCATGTATGACGGAAGTACGGAAGTATGACTTAGGTCATGCGTAGAGTTTACCGCGGTAAGGTTTACGTACGACATTTGTCATACAAAAATACCACCACCGTGAGACGAAGGTTTCACCTTTGTCGTACGAATGTTTCACGGTTGTAACGGGGAAAAGGCCATTACAGGAACGGGTTAATTTTTTATTGATGTCCTGCAAAAGATTTTTTCAGTGGTATATTTCGAGCATGTTTTTTATTTTAACTTGTATCATTTTACATACATTTTACATACTGTATCATTTTGTTGCTTTATACATATACTATATAATAACACACAGTCAAGCTCATGCTTATGTGAGCAGCCTAGCATGTATATTGTATTAAATCCTTGTGTGCGGCACCCACCTACGTAACTTAATTATGTATTTTTGGTAACTTCACGAAATAGACATCTTTCGGTTTTTTTCGTTTAAATATATTTAGTGATTTTTTGCAAATTAAGTAAAATAACTAATAATGTTCATAGATTAATCAAAGATACTGCAGCTTCACCGAACGCCATGTGTTGCTCAAGTTATTAATAGCAAATCTTTTGTTTAGGCATTTTAGTCCTTTTTTAAAATTGCCAGATGAAAAGTTTAATATTTTGAACTTCCTACATCTCTCATTTATAAATTGAAAAATTAAGTATTTTTTAATAACAAAAGTCACATATTTTTTAACAGTTAAATTGCAGAATTTTACGTAGCATCATATTAAAATAATTGATTAATAAAAAAATTGAGTTTGATTTTATTTAACTTGGGAAAAATATCGATAAAATAATAGTTTTTAGACGTACAAAACCGAGTTCTAGATACTAACAGACATTTTTTATAGATAAAACTTTTTTATAACAAACTATCAAAACTTTATCTGAAAACTTCTTAACCCAGCTGTCTAAAAAACAGAGTGAGTAACTATTTTAACATTAAAGTCATTTCACTGAATAGTGAATATAAAATCAAATCCGAAACAAATCGAAGAATAAAACTGTTGTATAATTGATATAAATCCCGCTGAAAGTAATAGTAGGCTTTCTATACACGAAAAATGCTAAATTGTTTTCATCTTTAATCCAGGTTATATTCCGTTGTTGTAAAAGGCTTAGATTTGTATATAACAAATTTCGGCATACAACGAAATTCGCGTGTTACACGTACACCAACTGCTGGAATTATTTATTTTATTGCGCAGCGAATAGCTGTACAAAGCAAAATTCAGTTTAACAAAAAAAATGGATTACAAATATCAAGAACCGATATGATTTCATAACCATAATTAAGCTAATTTTCAAAACTAATAGGAAATAAAGCTTCAGGGAAAAAATAAAAAAAAATCTATTTTACGTTTAAAAAAAATCAAAAAAGCACAAATTTCATCTCATCGTTATGCGTACATAGTTATATATTATTTTGATTGTTTTTTTAATTTTGATATTGCGTATAACTGTTTTCCCTGCTCTTATGCGCTTAAGAAGTCACAAGCAAGGATTCGTCCAGTTATATAGTTCATATATTATATAATTAAAAGTATTATATTATAAACATATTAAAAATAATTTAATCAAATTAAATATAATTTATAACCAAATATAAGTTCTCCATTTTTTATGTTTTGACGCTAACATGCGACTACTATAGTTTTACATTTTATAAATCTTAAAATAGGTATTCAAAAAAATTTAAAATAAAGTAAAATACCTTAAACACAAAAAAAGTTTAATAAACATGATATATATCCCGTTTAATAGCGAAAGAAGAAAAGTTGCCAATGGTAACCCGGACAGCTTAAGAAGGAGACAACTCACCAATTTAGCTAATTACTAAAACAGTTAATGCACACATTTAAAAGTTCCCGTATTAGTTTTACACTTAATAAAAAAATTATAGCAGAAACTACGTTAGACGAGACTCGTTGTCTATTAAATTCTATAATTCCAAATAATAATAAGTAACATATAGTTCCATGGCTGCATGGCATTAAAATATAATCAATCAATCAATCAATCAAAGTTTATTGTAAATAAACATTAAATGTTCTTGCCATCAAAAATTAGCGGTTTTTAATAGCTTTTTAATACAAAAAAACCACACAAAATACTGTTATTGTGTTTTTACATTTTTTTAATATATATATACCGGAAAACAACAGGCGGTTAAGTTTGACATCACTATCAACCATAGCAGTATAAGCGACAAACCAAATGGTCTGTGCAATTATTTAGTTAATTAAATATAATAGGCCATAGGATAACGAAATAATAAGTTTCCTGTTTTTTTTATAAAATCTTATTAGTTAAAAATTATGGTTATTATAAATTTATTATCTTAGACGTAAATGGCTTTGTTTTGATTGGTTATCAGGTGATGCTATATTAAAACAATAACATTAATTAGTTATTTATCGCAAAAGCTATTTGTTGAAAATTATGGTTATTTTAATTGTGTTCTTTTATATGTTCTTAACCGCATTTATTTTTTTTTTTACAAAACCTTTTCGTTTTTTGCTTTTTGGGGACCGTTCCCCTGCCCCCTCCTTTTTTTTTTTACTCAAAAACTTAAACCCCTTCCCCATCCTTAAAAATCATCAGTCCACTAAATCCACCTACTTCAAACCACATCCTTAAACCAATGAAACTGGCTTTACCCTAAATTTAATTGCTTAGATACAAACAATGTGGGTATACATATTAGTATACATATTTACTCACTTCATAAGTAACTGTGGAGTTTTAAATTATGAAATAAAACAGCACATAAATACTTGAAAACCATTTTATTAATAAAGTTGTTATCCTATTTAGAACGATTATCTTTAAAAATCATTTTTAATTAAAAAAATCATTATAAGATATTAGTATTAAATTAAAGTAAGTACAATTTTGCTTAAAATAGTCATATTTTTATAAAGAAAAAATAATTTAGAAATTTAAATCTTTACTTTCGTTATTCTTTTTTCGATTTGAAGATGTTTAGGGTAACTGACTTAATTTCGGCCACGCCTTAATTTCGGCCACCAATTTAGGGTGTTAGAAAAGTGGCTTATTTTTAAAACACAAAACAACTAGCACAAAAGTAACTGGACTAATGTTGAATAAAGTGTTTTTGCAAAAGTTTTTTATTTTTGTTATTCTACATTATCAACATTTTCATACAAAAAGTGAATTTTTTGTGATTTTGCTAATTTTTGCTTTGTGTTTAAACTGCATCAAATTTAGAACGAAGCCATATATAACCTGAAAATATCTTCTATTTAAGGCTCAAAATTGTTAATTTTTCATGTTTTTGATATTCTTCTTCAAAATTATTTTGCAATGCGTTTTAACTAACTGCGCATTTTAAGATTCCGTTAATTTCGGCCACCTTAAAAATTTAGGTGAAAAAACCTGCCGTTTTTTGCTGTTTTGAAAAATCATTGTACTACCGTATTTATAGAAGCTTTTTTTCGCTCGTTTTGACTTTGTTTTGACGTTTTTTAAGCCAAAAATAAAAACTGAACAAAAAATACAACTTGTTTTTTTTTTAAGGCGTTGACAGAAATATTAAAAGTCTTGCTAATAACTATTAAAGTTCGCAAACGGGAAAAATTAAGTTATATGTACCAAGAACAATACCTAAGGGTAAATTTGCAACCTTTAGAAATTTTTATTGTTCGTTTAAGCAATAGTTATGGCCAGTTTTTTGTAGGTGGCCGAAATAAATGGCACGCGCCTTAATTTCGGCCACTTTAAAAAAAAGTTTAAACCTTCACTGATTTATAAGTGTAACAGAAATATTCAAATTTTGCACTGGAATAACAAATATAGGTATTGTTTGATTTTTAGGCCAAATTTTGGCTTGATTGAAAAAGCCAGAAAAAACTTATTCAAAAAAATAAAAAAAGTGGCCGAAATTAAGTCAGTTACTCTACTTCTTTTTTTTTGCTTTTTCTGTGTATTTCATACCTGGACTGAATAATGTAAACCAAATTATAGGCAATTATCCAAAAGGAAATAAGAGACGTCGTGAGTCACATAGTCACTGTTAAGGCTCGTTAATACTTATGACAAAACGTCCTTTAGACAAAAGTCCTTTGGACTTTGTCCAATAGACAAATACAGCGTAAAAACGTCCTTTGGACTTTGTCCAAAGAACAAAGTCTAAAGGAAGGGAAAAGTCCAAAGGACAAAAGTATGAACACGTTGTCTTTTGGATTTTGTCTTTTGGACTTTGTCCAAAGGACAAAGTAAAGGACGTTAAAAGTAGTGTAGCGTAGTGTAGTGTAGTAGTGTAGTTTAAATGGCGTTTTGGCTTGTCCAAAGGACGTTTTGGCTTGTATAAAGGACGTTTCGGCTTTTCTAAAATTGTCCTTTGGGCTTTGTCCAAAGGACGTTTTGTCATAAGTATGAACCAGCCTTCATACGTATTTACTAAGGTTTGTTCCTCTTTGTACTTGCAGCAAGTTTGAACCATAGCAGTGGGGAGGGAGCGTCACATCTGACACATTATTTTGCATAAAATTTGGATAAAAAAATTAAAAATAATGAATCTTGAAACGTTTAGCTTTTTCTTAAAAAAATAAGCATATTAGCTTTTTGTAATAATCTTCATTTTATTTTTTTTATATTTTTTCACATAATTATAAAAATAAAAAAATAAAATTTAATAATAATTTGCGAACGATTCTGTTAACATAAACCAATTTTGAATTTATTAGTACAAATTTAAATACTGGAAACTGGGCACGAGGGGTACTGGAAACGAGATACTGGACACGAGGGTACTGGAAACGAGATACTGGACAAGAGAGTACTGGACACGGGGTACTGAGCTAAGAAAAAAACGTTTGCCACAAATATGTAAATTTTTTAAACTGAATGAGCTGAACAAATTTTAATCGTTTGAATGCGTAGACAATTAAACGTCACATAAGTCGGTTCGTTTTTAATTATAAATAACATTTTTGCTATAATGCAATTTAAAATAAAAAACTACGTAAATTGTTTAAAAAACATCATACTATAATTGAACTAAATTTTTAAAGGTCATTTTACACACAATTTGAATAATTTTTTAATAATAATACTAATAATTTCAGAAGCTTACTACAAAGCTCCGAAGCTTTAAAACCCTTTCTTTGCAAAAAACTTAAAATTAATATTAAACAATCATGAGTGAAATCAGAACACCAAGAAGTTATTTAATTACTGTTGTTTTTTTTCTAAAACATATTATACTCGTATGAAAATATGAAGTGAATTGCACAGTTTGTTTGCTGTCATTTTTTTATTTAGACACTTTTCATCGACTCCTGATTAAAATAATTAATTTTTTTGATAAAAGTTTTGAAAAAAAAAACTTTTGCAAAAATAGATTTCAGTAGCAGAAATTAAAAAAATAACTTCTTGCCTTTTTAGTCCACTCCATTTTAGGGAATTCACTTAAACACATGTTGATCATTTAAAACAAGACAAACAAAATGTGCTTTTAAAACCCAAAAACATACTATTGTTAGATTTTTAATGTATGATATTTTGTGCATTTACATCTAAGTGTAGAATTGTGAGTAAAACAATCCAACAACGGATCGTTGGGAGTCTTCAAAACCCCACCATTGCACAGTAAACCTTATTTTCCTAAGCCTAAGCAAAACCCAAAAAATAAGCTAAACTTTATCATAATATTTTAATAATAGTGTGCTTTTAAAAAATACCGAAAAATCTACTTTTTAAAAAGGCAAGCAATTGTTTTTCGGAAAATATTTTACTAAAATGTTTTTGCAAGGTTATTAATAGCAGTACTATTTGCAATAATTTTGTAGTTATTTTTTCAGAAGGCATTATAAAGAATTCATTTTTTCTACACATCATGAAAAATAACCACAAAATTTTTTTGACAGCACAATCAAAGCATAACAGCAACCTTAATGTTTATTATCTTCCGAGTCGTCTCACAGCTTTTCAGCATTTTTAAAGCTATTATTTTTAAAAAAATGCACGAAAATGTAGACAAATTACATGAAACTGTTTTAATGTTATGAAATTATTTTTGTTGTTTTATGTCTTCTCTTTTATGTTATTTTATGTCTTTTATGTCTTCAGTCAAACAAACTAAATGATATTTAATTTAAAACAAACTTTTTTTGCTTGTCAGTTGCTCGTCAGTACCCTCGGGTTCAGTACCCTCGTGTCCATCTTGCATATTGAATCGATATTTTGCGGCGAGGTTGTGGTGAACGCAATTTTTAAAGCCCAGTACCTTCGTGTCCAGTACCCTCGTGTCCAGTACCTTCGTGTTTAAGTAAAAGTGTATAAATGAAACTGTTTATGCAACGCACTTGAGGTAAATTTGCTTTTTTGGCCCACTTAAGTGCAAATTTAAAGGAATAATTACCCTTAAACGTTTTATGCAACCGGCCCCCGAGTAAGTTTGTTTTAACAAAGTTAGAAATATAATTCAATGTCAGAAAAAAATTAAACATGAGTTTTAGCGGTATTGTATAGTATTTTTATATATATTTTTGGCATTAGCTGCTTTACAAAAATTGTTTTTAGTCAAACTCGAATTTCTAAAAAAACAGCATGCACTTCACGGCTTATTTTTCTTACATTTTAAATTAAAAAAATTGTTACGATCATTGAGAAAAGATGGACTTCATTTTCGAATACCTGTTGCAAACTTAATTATGTTCTTAAAAATGAAAAAAAAATACCTAGCATGTAATAATAATTTAATTATTGAAGCTTCTTCCCTCCCCCGTCAAAAATATTTTAGTTTCTAAAAAATATAAAAAAATGCGTCAGATTGGTATATGTGTCCAACGTAAAGAGTACAATGTGTTAAGGACTTGTAATATAAACACATGCTTTTGCTTAAAAAAGCAAAAATCAGCCAAATTCAAAACGTTATTAAAAGTTTCCCAACAAATTTTGCTGAAATTTTCAGAATATACCTGTTTAGTATATTTTCAGAATTTTATTTTTTTGTTTTATTTTTTTTTCTTTTACGGCGGTTTACCACAAAAAGCGAATAAGTCATTGCTTTGTAATATAAAAAGATTTTTTATTTACGCTGAAAAAAAATAAATAATAAATAAGATTCCTAAAGTTGTGTGTAAAATTTTTAACGTCGTTAACTCAAATGTAGAATACATCAAATTCAAACCCATTGAAAAATTTTGAAATTAACCTTTGGCTATACCTTAGTTAACTTTGTACTGACTGCTAAGTTTAATTTTTTTAATATTAGGATGTTTGTTATTTAAGTTTCATGAGGTTTTGTATTACAAACATTAAAATTTTGGGTTGGGTTTGCCTGTTTTGGGTAATTTTTCTGGCAAAACAGTAGTTTCCTAAAAAACTTTAAATTTTTAATTACTCAGATCAAAAATCGTATCAAATAAACTGCGCTGTCAAAGATGATGAACCGAAATGGCGGTTTTATCTGTCAACTTTTATTATTTGCTCTCCTAAAGAAGAAATTCGTCCCAGGTGTGGGTAACAAGGGTTCCACAATCGATAATGTACAAAACTGGTTTTAAAGGGGGGCAGGGAAGGCGAGAGAGTGTTATGCGAATCAAAGGGCCAACAGCTGTACACTCTTTTCCTTCTTTACAGCCACAATGTTACATCCTCCGTTAAACCAGCACCAAACTATTAATATACTTAAAAAATAAAATAAAAATTATATCAAAATATGAAAATTTATCCTAAATATGAAAAAATATTATCGAAATAAATTATTTCTTTCCCAAGAACATATATAAATGCTTGTAGATAAGCGTAGTCCAAAAAGTAACGGTGGTGAGTTTAATGAGTGGTAAAATTTAAAGTTCCGTTCTGTCAACTCCAAACTGCGGCGGGTCCGTACGCATTTTTCTTACATTCTCAATACAATCTGCTGCACTTATCTTGTGGTGTAAACAAGCCCTAATATTAAGCGTTTTATGCTTTTTTAGTATTTAAATTCAACTATTCTTTGTATTCGCAAAAAAAGAGGGAATATTTGTTATTTAATGTTAATGACCATTTTGTAGTTTTTTAAAAGTATATTTTTGGACTTTGTGGAAAAAAAAACGAGCAATGAAATAAATTAAGCAAAAACCCTGTTTGATTGAACGTGATTTTTTTCAAATTTTGTTCTCGCTCATTATACGTCTTTGCTATTATGTGAACAAGATGCTATTTTATAAGACGTATAATTGCTTCATTTTAAAAGTTAGTTTTTTAATGCAGTAATATTCAAAAAAATTTTTCGCGAAGCTTGTTTTTCCTCTAGTGATAATGAGTACCCAATAAATTAAAGGTTTTTATACTTCATGTAACTTATTTGTACCTTTTAGTTAGGCAAAGACAGAAATGCTTTAGTAATAAAGAGTTTTTGGGCTTTTTACTAAACTAAGGTGAAACTAAGGGATCTTTTTGACTTTTTTGGTCGACAGGGATTTTTTACATAAAGGCGTTAAAATTACATTTCTCGGGAACGCCCACCTGCTGTTAGCTTGCAAATTTTATGGCTGAAAAAATTGAATTGGGTCCAATTCGCTCCGCACAATTCTCTCCAGGCCCAATTCGCTCCGGGCCCGATTCGCTCCGGGCCCAATTCGCTCCATGCCCAATTCGCTCCGGGCCCAATTCGCTCCAGACCCAATTCGCTCCGGGCCCAATTCGCTCCGGAAAAAATTTGCAAACGCATTTCTTATTATCAACAAAATTTTACTTTTAATATTCTAAGCCTAAGCCTGAACCTAAGCCTAAGCCTAAGCCTGAACCTGAACCTAAACCTAAACCTAAGCCTAAGCCTAAATATGTTTAGTTTACATAGCGTACATAATAATAATTAATTTATACGCTTGTTGGAAATGCGTTTGCAAATTTTTTCCGGAGCAAATTGGGCCCGGAGCGAATTGGGCCTGGAGCGAATTGGGCCCGGAGCGAATTGGGCCCGGAGCGAATCGGGCCCGGAGCGAATCGGGCCCGAAGCGAATTGTGCGGAGCGAATTGGGCCAGGCCCGAAAAAATTAGCCATCAAAATTTAATTGAGATTTTTTACTTTAAAATATTTAATTTGATAAAAAAGTTGTAAAAATAACGTATTTGAAAATAAAAAAAAATCATTATTATTATAAAAAAAATTTTTGCTGAATTTTTTTTATTTCTTTGAAACTAAATATTCAATTAAAATAGGATATTCTAAATAAAATAAGACAGTCGGCAACGGTGGACGTTATTTTTAGTATGGTATTTTGTTTGAAAAAAATCCACCGTTCTGTGTTTTTGCCGTTGGGAAGTGAATAGTTTTTTACCTATAGTTTTCGATTTAAAATATTGTTTTATGGTTCAGATTTAATTTTTGATTATACAGCCTATCACATAGGAATTTAAATAAAATCCCACACCGTTGCCAACCTTTTTTTGTCGAAAAAAATATTTCTTTTCATTTCAGCAATAAACAAAATTTGATTCATAAGCTTTTGGCTACTTAACCTTTTTAATCAAAATTCTTACATTTGATTTATTTGGATACCCTTTGAAATATTAAATGTCATGGAGATCATCCGATGACAATTTTTTTATAAAAAATGATGTTTAAGATAAAGCTCGAACCATTCAACCAGTAGTAAAAAGATTTGATTAGTAGGTAATAATAAAAATGCAACTTGAAATTTTGTGTATTAATGCTAATATTAAACTATGTTTTGCCAAATTACATAATTTACGTCAACGTTTGGTGTGAAGATAATTTTTTACAGATTCTCTTTAGGACAAGAATGCTTAAAATTGCAATATGACCTGCAGAATTATAATAAAATGGAGTTACGAGGAAGAAGGGGTGACAAAATGGCGAAAAATACCTTTTGTTTACAACAAAAGTGAATTTAATAATTTTACTCCGCTTCAAAGTAAAATCAAAGAAAAATCCGGAATTACATCTCGTATCGAAATAACTTATAAAGGTGAGCTTCGTTATGCTGTAATTTGTGACGCTTTTCTATTGTTTTTAAACTTTCTTTATGCATATATTAATAAAATTGAGGAATATATTCCTATTTTGGTTAAAGCATAATAGAAAAAAACCGAATAATTAACACATGACAGCACAACTATTTTAGATGTTACTATTAAAAATATTGTAGTCTGTTCAAAAATGATGCGTACTGAAAAAATGTAAAAGTTAAAGTTGCATATCTTCGCCTGCGGAATGGTAGATTTATAGCATACTTTTATCAATAAGTAGATTAGATTAGGATCGTAAACAGCCACTGATAATATAGTATAAATATAGTTGATTTGTTGGCAAAATATCCTTACTTAAAATTTTTTAGTACGCATCATTTTTGTAGGGTTTATGCATAAAGTTAATTCATCAACATAGTCTGAACAAAATTTTATGCACTAACAACAAAACGTGAAATGTATCTCGCTAACATAGCGGAGTAATTAAATCTATATCAAATCATCGCTAAAAATTTGGCACTTATTAGAACAAGTTCGAAATATGCAGGTTATTTATGCCGTCATTATTGCGGCCGATACGGCGGATACAATGTAGAGTGAAAACAACATTATTTTCAAAAACAAAACTTTTTAATTGGGTAAGAAAAGAGAAACACTGTTTTGTAGCTGATATAACAAGCCGTATTGATTGTTTCCTAAAAGTTTGAGCACAATTTGTTTTCTGGATTTATAATTGTGCCATTTTAAATGCGGAAGTTTTTTGTGGGTTTAAAACATATTGTTCAAAATTTCGGATTATTTTTAAAATGCTTGCTA
>JASAMX010006568.1:0-24178 GCA_030248175.1 Microlaimidae sp. YZB2_3
TCCAGATGACAAAAAACTTACGTGAAAAGGGAGAAAATAATGCTAGCTTCTCTGTCCGAGAAGAAAAAGGGAAACTAATTATAAAGAAATTTTTATGTAATGACAATGGGGAATGGCGTAAAGTAAATGATAATGTTTGTGACCAGGAAAACTATTAACGGGAAGGAACACTTTTAGTAAATTGATATCAAAAAATGAGAATTACTTGAAATGCAAATACGCAAATGTTAGAAGTTTGCTTAGTGTAGGTAATCGAAATCTTTTAGATCATTTATTATCTGCACGCAACTATGACTTACTAACTTTTACTGAAACTTGGTTTACTGACGAAATTACAAACGGCATGATAAATTTGAACGATCAATATAATGTTTACCGCTATGATCGCTTAAATAAAACTGGAGGCGGGGTAGCAATTTTCGTAAAAAAAGAATTTAAAACTCAAAAAATAGAATTATCTGATCGTTTTTTGTCATTAGAAATGGTCTCTGTTGACATTCTAAGTGAAAAACCGTGCAGAATTATTTGTTTTTACCGACCTCCCAATAGCTCAAAAGAGTACTCTGAATTGTTTTGCGAAGCTCTTTCTAAACTAAGCGATACAAACCTGCCTGTGGTCTTATGCGGAGATTTTAATATTACTGAAAATTTTTGGCATGAGACGTACGCAGCAAACGAATTTTTTGCAAATTTATATTCGAACGTTTTTATCCAGGAGTCTTTTACGCAATTAGTACAAGAACCCACGAGAGAATTAAATTTTTTGGATTTAGTATTATGCAACCAGGATTGTCATGTTTTTAATGTGTCGGTGACCGAACCTGTTTGCAACAGTGATCATAAAAGCGTTGATTTTATGATACTTGCAAATGGAAACAAAGATAAATTCTTAAAGCGCGTCAATTACTATCACGATTTTAAAAATGCTAACTGGCAAGAAATGAACAACTATTTAAATTCAATAGATTTCGTCGGTCTTTTTCAGTTAAGTTCAACAGCTGAAATGCATTGGAGCATTGTAAAGGCCCATATAGACGAAGCTATACGTTTGTTTGTGCCTCTATGTAAAAAAACGACACATAAAAAACATGATTATCCAAGTTACATACAAAGAATAAAATCAAAAAAATTAAAATTGTGGAAAAAACGAGATCACGCCTTTGCAAGAGCAGAGTACAATAGATTAAATCGTAAATATAAACTTGAAGTGAATAAATATAATGAATCTAAAGAGAAAAAAATTTTGAATTGTGGAAATGAAAATAAATTGTTTCAATATATTAAAAATCTTCGAAAAGACGACTCTGGCATTTCTCCTTTAAAAAAAAAAGAGGATGGTAGTATTATAAATGATTCTTATGAAAAATGTAAATTATTTAATGAAGTTTTTAGTGAAAATTTTACAAAAGATAATGGTTTTGAATCCTATATTGAACGAAAAATACCCAAAAATATTTCATTATCAAAAATTGAATTTAAAACTTCAATGGTTTTAAAAGCGCTTAAAAAGCAAAAAAACAAACTTAGTCAAACACCAGATAACTTACCGGCTATGCTGTTCAAAAAACTAGCTATTAGCTTAGCGGATCCGTTATCGTATGTTTTTAATGTATCTTTTAAAACTCATAAGCTTCCGTTGAGTTGGTTAACAGCTATTGTTATTCCTATTTTTAAAAAGGGGTGTTCTAGCAATCCAAATAATTACCGGCCCATTTCTCTGACCTGTATAGCTTGTAAAGTCATGGAAACTTGTATTTATAATACTATACTTGCCTTTTTAAAAAGTCATAATCTAATTACTGATGCACAACACGGATTTTTACGTAGAAAGTCAACTTGTTCACAGCTATTAGAGTCATTTGCCGACTGGAATAAAGCACTTGAAACCAATAAAATAATTGATACAGTTTACATCGATTTTAGCAAAGCGTTTGATTCAGTGTCACACGCTAAATTACTGTCAAAACTTTGTGCTTATGGCATACAAGGAGATCTTTATCTTTGGATATCAGCTTTTTTACAAAATAGAAAACAAAAAGTAGTGATAAATCAAAGTTCTTCAAACTTTACAAAAGTTTGCTCCGGTGTTCCTCAAGGATCCGTTCTGGGACCCTTGTTATTTTTGATTTTTATTAACGATCTTCCTGCTGAAATTCCTAAAATTAGTTGCAAACTTTTTGCTGACGATGTTAAGCTGTATCAAATTCGCTCAAAGACAGAAAATAATTTTGAATTACAGAATTCTTTAAACAAGCTTGTGAACTGGGCAAGTAAATGGCAACTTGAGATTGCTTTTCATAAGTGCTGCGTCGTTCATATGGGTTTCAATAATCCTCAAATGCAAGTTTTTATGGAAGGTAAACCTTTAGAAATTAGTGAAACGGCGCGTGATCTTGGAATTTCTGTATCAAAAACGCTTAAACCCACTGAACATTGCAATGCAATAGCTAAAAAAGCCTTCAAAATCATGAACATAATTTTTAAGTGTTTTAAAACAAGCAACCAAAAAGCCCTTCTAACAGCGTATAAATCGTTTATAAGGCCTATTCTCGAATACAATACCCCAGTATGGTCACCAAATATGTGTAAAGATATTGATATCATTGAAAATGTGCAAAGAAATTTTACAAGACGTTTATTTGCTAAATGCGGCTTTGACCGTTCTTGTGATTATTTAAAAAGACTGGAAATTTTGAATCTTAAATCGTTAGAAGAAAGAAGAATTTACTTTGATTTAAAACTATGTTATTCAATTTTAAACAATTTAACCGATTTATCATTTAATACCTTTTTTAAATGGGGAACTTATGTAGGCAAAAATGATCATAACAAAAAATTATTGGTATTTATGGCTAAAAACAATATCTATTATCACTCATTTCCTCTTAGAGTTTCAAGGTATTGGAATATACTTCCTCAATCAATAGTTAGCGCTAAAACGCTCAAAGATTTTTCAAACAAATTAAAGCATATTAGTTTTAACCGTTTTACAAAGTTTGACAGGCGTATTTAGAAGCCTTATGGCTCTGTGCCTTCCTTCCCTTTTTATTAGTTTTAAGAAGTGTATCGTCGTTTTGTCTTTTACAGGAAGTCCAAGAGCGAAGCAAAGAGCTCAACGATGTCCGTCGTCGTCGGGCCGAGTTGGAAGACTCGAGGGAGAGAGCAGGAAAATCCTTGGACGGCTTAATACAAGCTAGACAGAGAGTGGAAAGGGAGCTAAAGGTACGTGTTGGTGTGTTAACGTTAAGTTGAAAAATCACAGGACACCTTTGCAGACCTGTGCACGGTCTGAAAATGCCCCCCCCCCGTTTTATTGGAGGATTTGCCCCCCCCCCCTTTCTATGGCCCCCCCCCCGCCAAAAAAATGAAAAAGTACCCTAAAATTATGACGCCATTTTTGACCTATGATGACGTCATCATCGCAATTTCTTTGCAGTTTTTAGCCTATTTCAATATATTTTAAGCCATTTTAGACCTATTTTTATCTTATTTTCGCTTTTTTGTCCCTTTTTTTCCCTTTTCCTTTCTTTTTTTCTCTTTTTCTTTCCCCCCTGCTTGCCCCCCCCCGTTTTATTGCCCCCCCCCCTCGTGCTTCAAAAAAGTTGCCCCCCGTGCCCGCCCCCCCCCCCATTTTGGAATTGCCCCCCCCCCGTTTTAACCCCCGAGGGGCAGTGCACATGTCTGCCTTTGTTTTTACGTAGGGACGAGATAAAAAAAGTATTTACCCAAGAATTAATGTGTTTGTGCTACAGTAATAATAGAAGGAGGGGGTAGAGGTTGAATATTTTATAAATTAAATGTTTATATATATATATATATATAATACATATCAGGGACGTAACCAGGGGGGCATGGGGGCGCCCACCCCCCCCGAACTGGTCGAACGGGGGGGGAACATAAGGATTGTGGTTGGGCGGGGGGGGGCGGCCCCCCATACTGTGCGTATGCATATTTCTTGCCATTTATCTTGCTTAATGTTATTAAAAATATACAATAATTTTAAGAAACAATAAGTAATACACATCAAGCAAAACAAACAATCATATTTGGTTGATTTGTATTATACCTTTCCCCCTTCTAAAATTTCCAGCCGCCTACAACAATGGCTTGGTATTTTTTTTCCATATAGGTACCCTAAAAAACATGGAGATGCTGCTCATCTGATTTGGTTTACAGTGTGGGTGTAGCCAAGCATAGGTGGGCAGCCTCTCGGATTTTTTTGGGGGGGGAAGTTTAGGGGGGTGTCTGGCAAGACCCAAATTTTGTTGGGGGGGGATGTACCCAATATTTCCGCGCTGCCTTAAAATGAGTTTAAAACGCGTAAAAAACGTGAAACAAGCTTTTAAATGCTTTAAAACTGTGTAAAATTAAAATAAAACCTTATTGCAACTTAAAATTTTTATTTTTTAATTCTTTTAATAATAATGCAGACCTGTGCACGGTCTGAAAACGCCCCCCCGTTTTATTGGAGGATTTGCCCCCCCCCTTTTATTGCCTACCACCCCGCCAAAAAATGGAAAAGTACCCTAAAAATATGGCGCCATTTTTGACCTATGATGACGCCATCATCGCGAATTTTTTGCAGTTTTTAGCCTATTTCAATGTATTTTAAGCAGGGACGTAGCCAGAGTTTCATTTTGGGGGGGGCGGATTTTAGTACAAAAAAAAATTTGGGGGGGGGGGACGCCCCCCCCCCCCCCCCCAATATGGGGGGGGGGGGGCGCCCCCCCCCCTTTAATTTTTAAAGGGGGGGGGCGGGCCCCCCCGGGGGGACGGAGCCCCCCCCCCTTTAATTTTTGAAAACGTTAAAAAAGCAGGGATAAACGTAGATAAAGCTGTATAATACACTGTTTTTGGCCTAATAACCTATTATCTAATGTTTTTAGCGGTAAAAACATGTTTTCTTAGTTAAAAATTACATAAGCACAGAGCCTGGCTTTTACAAAAAAGGAATTTAGAGACGTTAGTTTCAGACCCCTTGGCTAAACCCACATTGTAAACCAAAGCACATGAGCAGCATCTCGGCTCCATGTTTTCTAGGGTACCTACCTATATGAAAAAAATCCGAGCCAATGCTATAGGCGGCAGGAAAATTTAGGAGGGGGGAGGTACATAAATTAACCAATATGATTGTTTGTTTTGCTTTCTGTGTAGTACTTATTACTTATAAAAATTATTGTACTAACTTTAAAATAACATTAGCATCAGGCAAATAACGAGATATATATATGTATGTATACTATAGAAAGTGACCGCTGAGCGAAGCGAAGCGGAACAAATTTTTGGTTTTTGGGGGTCCATTGGGGTACTAAAATTATTTTAAAGTTTGGCGCCGAGCGATTAGCAAGGCGCTAGAAAATTTTGAATTTTTAGCATATGAAAACCCCCAAATTTTACTATCTGGCGACCATTTCGGGGGGGGGCGCCCGCCCCCCCGCCCAACCACTATCCTTATTTTTCCCCTTGTCCGACCGTTTCGGGGGGGGGGGGGGCGGCCGCCCCCCCCCCGCCCCCCCTGGCTACGTCCCTGGAATCCATTTTAGACCTATTTTTACCTTATTTCCGCTTTTTTTGTCCCTTTTTTCTTTTCCCTTCTTTTTTCTCTTTTTTTCTCCTTTTTCTCTTTTTTTCTTTTCCCCTCTGCCCCCCCCCCCCGTTTTATTACCCCCACCCCGTTTCAAAAAAGTTGCGCCACCGTCCCCCCATTTTGGAATTGCCCCCCCCCCGTTTTAACCCCGGGGGGACAGTGCACAGGTCTGATACTGTGTTTATATATTCTAATAATTATATTAGAAATTATAGTTTTTTTAAAAATTACTTAATAATATAATATTAATAATATTGTCTTGATCATAAAGTCAAGTATCACAAACTTTTTATTCTATAATCTTATATTTAATTAAAAGTTATATAGGTACATACATGGGCGTAGCCAAAGCCAGGGGGGTCTAGTCTAGACCCCCCTATTTGGGTTGCCAAGAATAAAAATTTGGGGGGTCTAGAATAGGGGCGTTGGCGTGCCCAGAATTTCATTTGGGGGGAGGGGCGGTCTGGGGGGGTAAATACTAATCCTGAAGGGGGGTCCGGGGGGCGGCAGCCCCCCAGTAATGGGGGGTCGGGGGCGAGAGCCCCCCAGCGGGGTCAAGGGGCAGAGCCCCTTGTCAGGGGGGGCAGAATGCCCCCCGAGGGAGAAAACTTTTAATTTAAGGCGCTAAAATACACTAGAAATTTTCATTCCAGACGATGTTTATTACAAAATTTAAAGTTTTTTTATTCCTTTACATTTAAAACAGATGTTTAAAACGTTAGGTAATAAAAGGTTAATAATGTTTAATTAATGTTTTTTGAATAATAAAAGAAAAAATGAAGTATATGACATAAATAAGGTAATAAACACTCCGAAAATTTTTTTAGGCCTTTTATAACGCTTAAAAATTTTTCTCTGGGAGGCGAATTTCGGGGGGGTGTCCCCGGGTACCCCAAATTTTAGGGGGGGTGTCAGCGAAATCCGAAATTTTGGGGGGTATAACCCCCCCCCTGCCCACCTATGTAGCCAAGCCAGGGGTTCTTAAAGGTCTCTAAATCCATTTTTGTGAAATCCAGGCTCTGCCAATGTCTGCTAATGTAATTTTTAACTAAGAAAACATGTTTTTACTGCTAAAAAGATTAGATAATACGTTATTAAATAAAAAACGGTATATTATACAGCTTTATCTACGTTTGTCCCTGCTTTTTTTAACCTTTTCAAAAATTATTGGGGGGGGGGGCTCCGCCCCCCCCTCCCAAAATTGTTTTTGTACTGAAATCCGCCCCCCCAAAATGAAACCCTGGGTACGTCCCTGATGATATATATATATATAATATATATATATATAATATCAAAATCTTGTTAACAGAATTTTACTTAACTTACTTACTTAACTTAACAAAATAACTAATCCAGATTAATAAGACTTATTCAAAAAATGCATTTCGCCCATAATCTTAGATGCATTTTTTAAAACCAATTAATAAAATGTAATCATAGATGAACACGGTCACCGAAGCTAGAGCGGTGTTTACCCCGGGTAATTGACATTTCAAAATCTAGGGGGGGGTCGAACGCGAACCCCCTCTAGCTTTCTAGGAGGGGTCGACCCGGGGTAGAAGATTTTGAAACCTAGAGGAGAGTCAGGTGGGGTCCAATGTCCGAAGCAAAACAGTGTTAAACCATTATCGGTTAAATAATAGTGTTTTTTTTATAAGATAATTATTACATTTTATTGAATAAAAAGCGATATTCTGTTATAAAAAGGGTGTAAAAACAAGAATTTTTGTTAGAAATCCACGTTTTTGAAAGAAAATTTAATATAAAAACAGTACTTAAAATTTTCCCCAGAGGGAAGGAGTGGGGTCAGGTTTCAAAATCTAGAAGGGGATCAGGGGTAAAAAATTCAAAAATTTGGATCGGGGGGGGGCAAAATTTTGAGGCTAGGGGGAGGTGGACCCCACCCTTCCCCCCTCTTTCATCTATGAATGTAATAGTCGTGACTCCTCAGCATACATGGGCAAGTTGGTCCGGAGTGGGGGGGTTAAACCCCAAATTAGGGAGGGGGGGGGGGGTTAAAATCCGAGAAACGCAAAATACCCATATAGTTTTTTTTCTGGAGTGCATTTTACCCATATCGTTTTTTGATTTTGAAGAAAAAATAGGTAAAAAACGCTAATTTTAGGTCAAAAAGCCCTTTTTATAGCATTTTTGAGCTTTTTATTGCTTAAAACATTCATTTTGACCTCAAAACTTAAGTTTGGAGGCAGTTAGAAGTCATTTTAAAGACGTTTTTTTCTTCATTTTTCCAAAATTGGGGGGGGTTAACTTTTTCTCCCCCCCCACTTCTGAGTAGGGGGGGGGGTTAAACCCCACTTCTCAGAATTGGGGGGGGGGTTAACCCCCTCCCCCCAACCCCCCCCCCCGTGCCCATGTATGCTCCTCAGTAAGATTCATTACATTTAGCTAACGGTGCTTTAAATACATTAGTTTTAACAAAATATATAAAATAAAATATCGCGCACGCCAGAGCTCGCAAAAGAAAATTATTAAAAAAACTGTATTTGTTTTACATGGGCTAAAACAGACCATACTACAAGCAGGGCCCTATTCAGGGGTGGGGTGGGGAGATATATCCTCCTTAAGTTTTGAGGAAGCAAAAAAAATTTGTAAAAAAAATTTCCCCCTCTTTGGTTTTTACAAAAAAATTGAGAAAATATTTTTTCCCATCAAAGTTTTCCTGCGACATATTTAATGCATAAAAACGCAAAAAAAATCAAAAGTTTTCTGTTTCGTAGACATTGTTCTTGTTTAATATCATAGGTACCAATTTCTAGACTTTACTCAATTGGTGAATAAATGATAATATTTTTAGCGAAAAGTCCTGTTCTTTGTATATTACAGTACTACAGCCAGTTAAAAAATATTCATTAATTGCATTTTATTTTTTAACCGGTATTTACAATTACGATAGTCCTGCTAGTAATTGCGTGCCTTTTAGATAATCTTAGATGCATTTTTTTTAAAACCAATTAGCAAATTTAATAGTCTGGCCTTCTCAGTAAAATCCATTACATTTAGCTAACGGTGCTTCAAATACATTAGTTGTATGTAGGTACCAAAAAATTGTCATAAATTTAAATTCGTTCTCAAAATTACACTGTGACACTAAAACTCTTTTCATACCAAAATAAAATCAGTAGCAAAATGAAAAATCTATGCCCAGACTGCAATCACAGACCTCACGATGTCCTCCACATATTTAACTGCCCCCAACATCCAACAGGTCTTTCAACCTTGGATCTTTGGAAAGGACCAACAGATGTAGCAATATTCCTGGGACACGCTTGCCTGGCTATGACAACAACAACAATAAAATTACGCTGTAGTTTCTTAGGTTTTTGTTTTTGCATGTGTACATTCGAAAGTCTGCTTGTAACTCTTATTCCATGCTCTTATTTGAGTTTGAATTTAAAATTGAATCGAACCAGTCCTTTCTTTTTACATTTAAAACCCGCCAGGGTATTTTTTAACTATATTTATATAAAATATTCTTAAAAATTGATTTTTAATTTGAACACCTAGTTTTTAATTTTATTTCTGTTTTCAGTTTTAGGCTTTTATGTATTGCATTACTTAAATTTTTATAATGTCTAAAAACATTATAATATGTCTGTTTTCAGTTGCAGTTACTAAAAAATGTATCTGACTTCTCCTCCTATCATTTTCTTTCTGCGTTCTTCCCGTACCAGCTTTATGTATTACTGTATTACACTTGCTAAAAAAATTCTATGTGTTACACTTTATTCTTTTCTGGTTTTAATTTAATTTTGCTGTAGTTGTGGTTATGTAATGTTGGTAATGTTTTGTCTTTAGCACTGAGCACTGTCGATTTCGATTTTGTAAACCCAATAAGAGCACCAAGGATTCTAGGCGGTGTGGTAGGTGAAGGTGGTAGTCAGGTAGTAGCATTATTATCTATTTTAGGCTATTAAATCGCAAATAGACGCCGGTGAAAAAAATATCGCAGCCCAGGAGAAAAAAGCCAAGGCGGCGGTGGCCGACAAGGAGGAAGTCGCCAAACGCCAAGAAGAAGTGAACCAGCTTAACAAAGGTAGCATTTTACCATTTCGTCGTTACTCTGACACAATGAGTCAGAAGCGTCATAAAATAGTTATAACTGTGACTCTTTTTATCCTTTAACACAAATAGTAAAAATAACATGAGTCAGAGTCACGTTGATTTTATACTGGTTGTGACTCTTTGTGTCGGGGTAACAACGATTTACAGCTCTATTGTGTGTAGAATTTGTACCACTGGCCTTGCAGGTGCCACCTATGCTGCCCATGTACAACGTTAAATAGTAAGAGGCGACTTAAAAAATCCTTTAGACAAAAACCTCGGAATGGGTGAACACTGCATGCATTGAACACTTTAGCGGTAAAGGTTGCCAACATTGTTATTAATGTTGGAAAAAGAGTCTCTAACAATGGGGGTGAAAAATTTTTGCTCCTCCTGTCTTGTCTTAGCGCCTGCCCTTTGCATAATCTGCATAGGGAAGATAAGTTTCAGGTAATGCAACAAAAACAACATACATAGGTCACCGACCTTCGCCGGCTTAGCGGGGGGGGTCCACACCCCGGGGTGTGGAGGTTTTTGACCTCCAGGGGGGGGGGGGTCACACCCCGGGGGGTTTTTTTGAAAAAAAGCACCCGGGGGTGGTGGGGGTGTTTGTACCATTTTTTTGACCAAAATTGACACTGTTTTGACGAAATTTGACCATTTTTTAAGCTTTTTTGGGCATTGTCTGGTGGGGGGGGGTGATCAAAAATGGGCCTTAGGGGGGGTCAGGGGTTCAATGCGTAGATGGGGGGGAGGGGTCAAAAATGGGCCTTAGGGGGGATAGGTCTCAGAGGCCGTAGGGGGGGGGGTGACCCCCCCTACCTCCCCCCCTTCGGTGACCTATGACAACATAATTATTTATTACATCTAAAATTAACAACAGTTTTTTTAAATTAAATTAAAACAACATCATAAAAAGTTTTTTATTAACAACGTTGATTATTGCCATACATGAGCATAGGGGGAAGAGGTAGGGTGGGGTCCACCTCCCCTAGCCTCAAAATTTCGGACCCCCTCCCCTAGAAAAAATCTGGGGGCCCACTCCCCCCAAGTATCTTAGGGAGAGAGATATTTACTCTGGTTATAGAAGTCCAAATCCTACCAGGTGTATAACCTTAGGGTAAATTTAAAAAAAAACGGCTGAGGTTAAAATATTGAGGTAGGTAAAAAAAGGGTGAACATATATCAAAATCCCTAAAAAGCGATTAAAAATGCTGATAAAAAGGTTTTAAAATGGGAAGAAAGAAAATTAAAAGTAAAAAATTAAGGCTTGCAAAAAAACCAATTTGATAAAATTTACTTATTTTATGTGTTAAATTTACAAAAAAAAGATAAAAGTTTAAAATTTTTTGAAGTGGGTAGAGAGCATAGGTGGGCAGCCTCTCGGATTTTGGGGGGTATAGGGGGGGTCAAATTTTAGGGGGGGTGTCCAGTAAGACCCAAATTTTGAGGGGGGGTGTACCCAATATTTCCGCGCTGCCTTAAAATGAGCTTAAAACGCGTAAAAAACGTAAAACAGGCTTATAAATGCTTTAAAACTGTGTAAAATTAAAATAAGATCTTATTGCAACTTATAAATTTTATTTTTTTAATTCTTTTAATAAAAATGTGCAGTGGAGCAGTCAGGATTTCATTTCGGGGGCGTCAGTCTGGGGGAGGGGAGAAAAAGTGTTGTCAAAGCGGCTCGAAGCGCTGCCGTCTGCGCCGCGTAGCGGCGCCAGCCGACGCGAAACGGCGCCAGCCGACGCGAAGCGTCGGCCGGGGGGTCTGGGGGGTGTTCCCCCAGCCGCCGGAGGCGAAAATTTTTTAAAATATATACTAAAAACGGCTTAAAAATCGTGTCCTGGTGATCGCGTGAACATACCTTTTACTTTTGTTTTTTTACCTAATTTCTACATAATTTTCTGTGATCTTAAAAATTCAGTCAGGGGGGTTCGGGGGGAACAATGCCCCCCGGAGGAGAAAATTTATAATTTGAGGCGCTAAAATACACTAGAAATTTTAATTCCAAATGATAGTAATTACAAAATTTAAGGTTTTTTATAGCTATACTATACATTTATAACATGTGTTTAAAATGTTAAAAAAAGGATAATAGTGTTTTATAGTAGTTTTATTAAACATGTATGCCTTAACTACTGAATGGGATAATCGATTTGAAATTGAAAAACTAAGATAAATTGCCAATTTAAACTACCCGCGTAGCAGGGAAATTTAAACTGCCCGCGTAGCGGGGGAATTTAAAGGTAATAAAAGGTAATAAACGGGAAAATAAGGTAATAAACACTCCCAAAAAATTTTTTAGTCCTTTTATAAGACTTAAAAATTTTTCTTTGGGAGGCGAATTTGGGGGGTGTCCCCGACTACCCCAAATTTAAGGGGGGGGGGGGGTGTCAGCAAAATCCGAAATTTTGGGGGGTATAACCCCCCCTGCCCACCTATGGTAGAGAGAGAGGTAGGGAAAGCTTTAGGGTACGCAAAAATGGACATTTTAGGAGGGAAAAAAGCGGATATAGCTCCTCCCCCCTCTCCCCTTTGGGCACATGAGTGTGCAGGGTTTAAAAAAAAGTTTTCAGTAAGCGTCCACAATTAGGTGCTATCGCAGGCTATTTCAAAATGTTAAAAGATTTTTACCTGCTATAATATAACTATGTTAAGACATGAAAATACCTTCCCTAAAAGTTAAAAAAAATATTTTCTTAGCCGCGGCAAGTGCGAAAGCAACTGTGGAAGAGGCGGATGAAAAAATCGCGGAGGTGAAAAAGAAAATCGCGGATATCACCCAAGAACTGATTGGTGACGACAGAAAGGCGCTTGACGCGGCAAAAAAGACCTTGACTGACGCCGAGAAAAACGGAATTAAAGTAATTTTTATCTGTAAAAATATCCGATGTGATGAATGTTTGAAAAATAAGACAGCTTATAAAATGCGATTTATAATGTAATGTCGGGTGGTGGTGCAACGTCTCACATCAGTCGATAAGGAATTGCGAATACACATTAGAGGTGCAAGTTTTGTATCTCTCATTCAGAGTCAAAAAGCTACAAAAATAACTAATATTGTTTAGCGTTCTTTCATTTAAAAACTAGAATTTAGACGTCACATAATTATCGTCGTTACTACAACATAAAAAGTCAGAATCAGTGTAAAATCAACGTGACTCTGACTCAAAACATTTATATTAATTGTTTGTTAAAGGGTAAAAAGAGTCACAGTTACGAGTTTTTCATTATGTCATAGTAACAACGATATTTTTTGTTAAATTTTAATATTAATTTGTTGTAATTAATGTAAAGTTTACGCTTTGAAAAAGTTAAAAGTTTTTTCCTTCAAAATTAAAGTATAACTACTTGCATTCAACAATTACAGACAGTTAATTGTTTACTCGACAACTGGGTGCACGACTAACAAACAAACAAACATGTTTTTAATTCAGGTGGGAGCCAGTATAAAGTCTGCCGGTTCTAAACAGGCCAAATGCGAAGACGCGATCAAACGCTTTGAGGAGGATATTCAAGAGGTAGTTATTTATTTGTGTGTATTTTTTTCATTTGCCTAAAGCTTATCATCATCAGAAGCATAGGTGGGCAGCCTCTCGGATTTTGGGGGGTATAGGGGGGGGGTCAAATTTTAGGGGGATATCTGGCAAGACCCAAATTAGAGGGGGGTGTACCCAATATTTCCGCGCTGCCTTAAAATGGGCTTAAAACGCGTAAAAAAACGTAAAACAAGCTTATAAATGCTTTAAAACTGTGTAAAATTAAAATAAGACCTTATTGCAACTTATAAATTTTATTTTTGAATTCTTTTAATAATAATGTGTTTATATATTCTTAGAATTAGATTAGAAATCATAGTTTTTTTAATAATTACATAATAATAGAATAGTAATTATATTATAAACTCAAGTATCACGAACTTTTTAATCCATATCTTATATTTAATTAAAGATTATATACATACAAGGGCGTAGCCAGGGGGTCTAGTCTAGACCCCCCTATTTCCCCTATAAGGGAAAATTTTGGAGTTTGACCCCCTTTTCGGTTGCCAAGGATAAAAATTTGGGGGGTCCAGAACAATGGAGTGCCCAGAATTTTATTTGGGGGGGCGGTCTGGGGGGGGTAAATACTAACCCTGAAGGGGGTCTGGGGGGCGGCAGCCCCCCAGTAATGGGGGTCTTGGGGGCGAGAGCCCCCCAGCGGGGTCAAGGGGCAGAGCCCCTTGTCAGGGGGGTCCGGGGGGCAGAATGCCCCCCGGGGGGAGAAAATTTTTAATTTAAGGCGCTAAAATACACTAGAAATTTTAATTCCAGATGATGTTTATTACAAAATTTAAGGTTTTTTTATCCCTTTACATTTAAAACAGGTGTTTAAAACGTTAATAAAAGGTTAATAATGTTTAATTAATGTTTGTTGAATAATAGGAGAAAAAATGAAGTATATGAATATGACATAAACAAGGTAATAAACACTCCGCGCGAAGCGCGGAAAATTTTTTTAGTCCTTTTATAACGCTTAAAAATTTTTCTCCGGGAGGCGAATTTGGGGGGGGGTGTCCCTGGGTACCCCAAATTTAAGGGGGGTGTCAGCAAAATCCGATATTTTGGGAGGGGTATAACCCCCCGAACCCCCCCCCCCTGCCCACCTATGATCAGAAGGCGTGTTGGTACTGAAACTCAATCAATTTTAGGTTTTGTAAATATTTTAATTAGCATTAAGTAAAAATTTTAAGCGTTGTTATCATGGAGCGAATTAGGATTTAGGAAAGGATGAGGGTTTCAAGTTCAAACTTTGAATAGTTAAAGAGTTCAAAGTTTTAAATGTTTATCAAAGAGCTCTAGTAATGTTTAAGCCTTTTTATAAGGTCTAAGATAATAATTAAACGTAAACCCCAAAAGCGATATTAAGAATTAATGCAAATAATAAGACTTGTATTGTTTTGTAAATATTTTAATTACGCTGAAAACTGATGACTGTTTTGCTTGCAGCAGCTCGTAAGTTTTTATAGTAATATTCAGACCTGTGCACGGTCTGAAAATCTCCCCGTTTGAAAAAAGTTGCCCCCGTGCCCGTGCCCCTCCCCCGTTTCGGAATTGCCACCTCCCAATAAAACCCCCAGAGTGGTGGGGGCATAGGTGGGCAGGGGGGGGGGGGTTGGGGGGGTTTTCACCCCCAAAATTTCGGATTTTGCTGACACCCCCCCCCCCTTAAATTTGGGGTAGTCGGGGACACCCCCCCCCAAATTCGCCTCCCAAAGAAAAATTTTTAAGTGTTATAAAAGGACTAAAAAATTTTTCCGCGCTTCGCGCGGAGTGTTTATTACCTTATTTTCCCGTTTATTGCCTTTTATTACCTTTAAATTCCCCTGTTACGCGGGCAGTTTAAATTTCCCTGCTACGCGGGCAGTTTAAATTGGCAATTTATCTTAGTTTTTCAATTTCAAATCGATTATCTCATTCAGTCGTTAAGGCATACATGTTTAATAAAACTACTATAAAACACTATCTTTTTTTAACGTTTTAAACACATGTTATAAATGTATAGTATTGCTATAAAAAACCTTAAATTTTGTAATTACTATCATTTGGAATGGAATTAAAATTTCTAGTGTATTTTAGCGCCTCAAATTATAAATTTTCTCCTCCGGGGGGCATTGTTCCCCCGAACCCCCTGACTGAATTTTTAAGATCACAGAAAATTATGTAGAAATTAGGTAAAAAAACAAAAGTAAAAGGTATGTTCACGCGATCACCAGGAGACGATTTTTAAGCCGTTTTTAGTATATATTTTAAAAAATTTTCGCCTCCGGCGGCTGGGGGGTCAACCCCCAATCCCTCCGGCCGACGCTTCGCGTCGGCTGGCGCCACTATGCGGCGCAAGCGGCAGCGCTTTGCGCCGCTTTGACAACACTTTTTCTCCCCTCCCCCAGACTGACGCCCCCGAAATGAAATCCTGACTGCTCCACTGCACATTTTTAATAAAAGTATTAAAAAAATAAAATTTATAAGTTGCAATAAGATTTTATTTTAATTTTACACAGTTTTAAAGCATTTATAAGCTTGTTTTACGTTTTTTTACGCGTTTTAAGCTCATTTTAAGGCAGCGCGGAAATATTGGGTACACCCCCCCCTTAAAATTTGGGTCTTACAGGACACCCCCCCTAAAATTTGACCCCCCCTATACCCCCCCCAAAATCCGAGAGCCTGCCCACCTATGGGTGGGGGGGCAGTGCACAACTCTACTTACAATGTTTTATGGTATTAAAAAAAAGACTCACGGTTAAGAGTATTTTATGACGACACATTCTGTCTATGTAGACAAAGATTTTGTCTTAAAACAATAAAATTATTATTATAAAATTATATTATTATTTTACTCTATAATTAAATTGACATTGTAAAATTATATTATTATTTACTCTAAAATTAAATTATAAAATTATTATTATTTATTTTAAAGTTAAATTATAAACTTATATTATTATTTATTCTAAAATTAAATTATAAAATCATATTATTATTTATAATAAAATTAAATTATAAAATTATTATTTATTCTGAAATTAAATTATAAAATTATATTATTATTTATTTTAGAATTAAATTATAAAATTATATTATTATTTATTCTAAAATTAAAATATAAAATTATATTATTGTTTATTTTAAAATTATAAAATTATATTATTTATGCTAAAATTAAATTTTAAAATTATATTATTATTTATTTTAAAATTAAATTCCTTATTATTATATTTGAGGTAACGAAGAAGTTAGAAGACACGCGGCTACACTTGAAAACTCTGGAAGACGAAGCCGTAAAACTAATGCAAGAAACTGACGAATTAACAGTATTTTTATTTTCGAAACTTTTATTTTTTGATTTCATTTTTAAATTTTGTACTGAATTACATGGTAAAGTTTTCAATGGCCAAGTATTTTGTTTTCAGATTTTTTAAATTTAATATTAAATTTTGTACATTTAAGAATTGAGTACCCAGGAATTGTTTTACGTAATAATTTAATTAGTAAATTTTCAAATAATTAACTGCAAATTAATTTATTTAGGATTCCCGTCTTTTAATTAATAATAATTTGGTCTTGTTTTAATTCTTTTTTTTTTGTTTTTAGAAGAAAAAGAATGAAGCAGAGGAGAATCGCGTGAAAGCTTCCGAGGTGTTTCAAGAGTTGGAGCAAAACGTCAGGGAGTTGGACAAAGAATTGCAGGTATTTTTTTCTTTTTTTTTAAATATAATTAAATGCAGACAAAGTATGGGTTGTTTACATTGTTCTTGTTGTGGTTTATGTCCTGCTTTTCTGCATTTCTTGTAAATTACGATTACATTAGTGAAACTGGATTGCCGCGTTTGGATTGGATAGAAACTACTAAATGGCCACTTTTTTTCTCTCTCTAACTGAATAATTAATTAGACCACGTACGTCTGGGTCTGTTTCATAAAAACCTTTGTAAATTCTCATTTTACAAATCTCCGCGTATTTTTTTGTAAAATACAAAATAAAGTTTTTTCGACTTGTAATCCAGGGGGAGCATCTGCGCGCACTGCTCTGCGCTGATTGGTGGCAGCCACGTCATTTCATCTCCGCTGACCGATCAATATTCGCCGTGTCGTATATCCTTTATCATTTAATTTTAAAAAAATAGGCGGAGATTTGTAAAAGGTAGATTAACAAACGTTTTTATGAAATAGGCCCCTGGTCCGCTTTTTAAGTTTTCAAAAGTTTTTTAGCCATTAGGCTATAAAACAATGTTATAATTATTTTTTGTGTTTTTTTAAATAATAAATTTTAAATTGCTATATTTTTTCTTAACAAAGTGTGCAGGTGGTAGTTATTAATTTTTTGCTTTAAATAATTCTTTGTCTTATTAATTTTTGTAGAGGATTAAATTATAATTATTTTTTAGGCTTTAAACCAAGAAATGGAAACACAAGCAGAAGCTCTGAATGCGTTCAAAAAACAAAAGCAACATCATCTTGATAATGTAATTAATTATTTTTTACTGTAGTACCTCTTTGTTAATTTTTTTTTAAATTTTAGCGTAATTAAAATACAAAGTCAGACTTGTGCACAGTCTGGAAATGCCCCCCGCTTTATTGAATGTTTTCCCTTTCCCCGTTTTATTGCCCCCACCCCGCCCAAAAATGAAAAAGTACCCAAAACTTGTGGCGCCATTTTTGCCTATTGTAACGAAATCGTCGCAAAATTTTTGCAGTTTTCAGCCTATTTCAATGCATTTTAAGCCATTTTAGACCTTTTTTATTTTAATATCGCTTTTTTGTCTCTTTTTTCTTCTTTTTTTTTGTTTTTTTTTCTTTCTCTTGCTTGGCCGTTTTGTTGCCCCCTATTTTTAAAAAAAGTTGCCACCCGCCCCCTTTTGAAATTGCCCCCCTCAATAAAACCCCAAAAGGGGGGCAGTGCACAGATCTGCAAAGTATTAAAATGTAAAAAAGCACTACAAATTATTAGTTTGTGAAGAAATATCCACAGAATCAAGATACCTAGGGACAATTATGAATGTAATGAACAAGCTAGGAGGGCGTTAATCCTGGGTAGGGGGAATCCAGAGTGCAAATTTCCAAATAATACCTGAGAGGCACAATAATATTAAACGTTTTTTCAGCGTAGTAAAATGTTTTTAGTTATTATTAAATTAAAGTTTAGTATGCTTCGATTTCAATAAATTATTAGTGAGTTGAGTTATAATATTGTGTCAAATGATAATCAAGAGCAAACTGTAATTTTATATCAAGAGATTCAGATATTTATATGAAGAGATTCCACTGTCATTATAAAATACACGTGACTGTGACTCATTCCGTAGTTAAGACCGTTATGTTTTAAATTTAAAATGAGTTACAGTCGCATATATTTTATACGAAATGTGGCTCATTTTGCCATAGTAACGACAAATTGTAATATTGTATTATTTATAATTAGCTGAAAAAGCTGAAGCTTCACGATCTGGAAGGTCTTCGTTCTCCGCGGAGGCGGCGAAGTAGAAAAGATGGCGGAGAAGACAAGTACAGTCAAGGTGCGGAGTCGGAAGGGGGCGTGGCTACCGATGGAGACACCCCCGGAAGAGAAGGCGCGGAACAGGCAACCCCGGGTATGCCTTAGTTTTTTAGATGTTTTGTGTCAGAACTCCCGTTGTGTTAATGTTTCAAAAATATGACGCCTTATAAATAAGAGTTGTAAGTAATGTTGTGGAGCCATGGTGTAACGCAGCACGTCAGTCAATGAGGTATGATAACTAACTGTCTTAATTTTGGCCAGCTTTTTTTGTGTTAATGTTTCAAAAATATGACGCCTTATAAATAAGAGTTGTAATATAACTTTGTGGAGCCATGGTGTAACGCACGCAGCACGTCAGTCAATGAGGTATGGTAACTAACTGACTTAATTTCGGCCAGCTTTTTTTATTTTTTGGATAAGTTTTTTCTGGTTTTTCCAATCGACCCAAAATTTGGTCTAAAAATCAAAAGATAGAAATTTTGGTTATTTCAGTGCAAAATTTTAAAATTTCTATTACACTTAAAGAACAGTGGAGGTTTAAAGTTGTTTTTATAGTGGCTTAAATTAAGGCGCGAGCTATTAACTTCGGCCACCTAGAAAAAACTGGCTATAACTATTGCTAAAACGAACAATAAAAATTTTAAAAGGTTGCTTTAGGTATTGTTCTTGGTACATATAACTTAATTTTTTCCCGTTTGCAATCTTTAATAGTTATTAGCAAGACTTAAAATAATTATGTAAAATTCTTTAAAAAAAACAAGTTTTAATAACCTATATTTTTTGTTGATTTTTTTGAGTAAAAAACGCCAAAAAAAGCCAAAAGAGCAAAAACAAAATCTTTATAAATACGGTAGTACGATTATATTTGAAACTAACAAAAAACGGAAGGTTCTTTTACCTAAATATTAAGGTGGCCGAAATTAACGGAATCTTAAAATGCGCAGTTATTTAAACGCATTGCAAAGTGATTTTAAAGAAAATATCAAAATATAAAATTTAACAATTTGAAGCTTTAAATAGAAGATATTTTAAGGTTATATAATGCTTCGTTCTAAATTTAATGCAGTTTAAACACAAAGCAAAAATTAAGAAAATCACAAAAAATTCACTTTTTATATGAAAATGTTGATAATGCGGAATAACACAAATAAAAAACTTTTGCAAAAAACTTTATTCAACATTCATGCAGTTACTTTCGTGCTAGTTCTTTTGTGTTTTAAAAATAAGCTAATTTTCTAACATCCTAAATTGGTGGCCGAATTTAAGGCCTGGTTGAAATTAAGTCAGATACCCTACTAGGTTCAGGTCCTGTATCGCTCATTTTTCGGTCAAAAAAAAGCTAAAAATAGCAAAATTGTTTCGCATTATTTCTTTAAAAACTTAATTTATTCGGCCTGGGACCCTAATTCCATACCATATTGCTGGACGTCACATTTGTTTGTCTGCCTGTTTGTATGTCTAAGCTCAAAACACAGTAATTGGCATAAAAAAGATAAAAATATGAGATAATTCACTTTGGCAGAGGAATTTCGGAGTTTGATGATGGAGTATAGAACCGCGAAAATATATGAGAGGAGTTGGTAGGGTATAGTCCTTGTTGCTGCAAATCGTTCTTTTGTACTTGCGATGTTCCCACCAACATATCGTGCTCCGTGACTTGGTTCATCGCTTTTTAAATTGATAAAAAATTGAATTAATCTGGATTAAATTTAATTAAAGTTATTTCAAATTATTTAAATTATAGGCAAATAAAATCTAGCTGACCGCGAAAATTGCAGTATTGAATCGACTATTTTAACAACAAAGCCATTCAAAAATTTTAACAAAATCGGACTAATAATAAATATCACTACCCGTATATTAATAATTATTAATTTACTTAATTTAAAACCCAAATGCAAATTTTTAAAGAGCTAAAGATGGTTAATTCTAGTATATTTTGTAAAAAGGTGGAATTAAAAAAAAAATTCTGCGTTCTTATTTGTTTTTTAAAAAAAACGTCATTACCGCACAATTTTAATTGGTCCCCTCAGGTCTGCATTCTAATTTTCAGCGTCAGCCAGATATAATTCAACCATAATTATTTAAAATTATTATTAAAGTTATTTAAAATTATTATTTAAAGCAATTTAAAACTTTTTTAACGTTTTTAATAAGTTTAAAACAGCTGTAGTTTGCAAAGTATTAATATGTCAATATTTTTAGCACAAAAATAGGGCAGAACTCTGTGTTACTACATCCATAAGTGAGCGGTCCCGGAAGCTAGCAGGGTGGTGGTTACCATAGATTAACAAGGGGGGGGGTAGGGTGGGGTCCACCCTTCCCCAGCTTCAAAACTTTGGCCCCCCCCCCCCTAGAAAAAAATCCAGGGCCCCCCTCCCCCCAAAATTTCGAATTTTTTACCCCTGACCCCCCTATAGATTTTGAAATATGACCCCCCTCCCTCCTCTCTCGGGAAAATTTTAAGTACTTTTTTATACTAAATTTTCCGCCAAAAACGTGAATTTTTAACACAAATTCATGTTTTTACACCCTTCTTATATTTAAACTATTTCGCTTCGGACATTGTACCCCACCTGACCCCCCTCAAGGTTTCAAATTTTTTCAACCCTGGTCGACCCCCCTAGAAAGCTAGGGGGATTCGACCCCCCCCCCCTAGGACCCCCCTAGATTTTAAAATGTCATTTACCCGGGGAAACACCCCCCTAGTTTCGGTGACCATGTTCATCTATGGTGGTTCCACATAGCTCAACAACAAATACAACCATACCTACACGCAATACAAGCATGGACAGACAACAACCAACTAACATTAAATGCAAGCAAAACAACATCCACACTATTCACACCAGACCCTGCAGAGTACAACACACAATTATCACTACAAATAAACAACACAACACTCATTACAACCAAAAACCCAAAAATCTTGGGGCTCACATTCGACCCCAAGCTCACATTCAACACACACATCGCAAACACACACAGCAAAGCACGCAAAACACTCAAAATCATAAACGCACTCACAGCAACAACGTGGGGTAAACCAAAAGAAACACTCATACACACATACAAGGCAATCACTCGACCAATAATCGAGTATGCCAGCACAGTCTGGGGCCCCACTACATCACACACACAAATCAACAAACTACAAACAATACAAAACACAGCTCTCAGGGTCGCAACAGGGCACACCACAGACACAAACACACACATCATTCACACAGAGGCTAAAGTCCTCCCAATAGCAACACACATCCAACTCCACGCAAAACAAGCAAAATTGGCAGCCATGTACACAAACAACCCACTTAATTATTTAACACAACAACCTGCACCCAGCAGGCTCAAAAAGCAAACAATATTTCACAACAACAACTACACAACAAACATACCTACAGACATACACAACAAAATTTACAAAGCACTAAAACAACAAATCCACACAAACACAGTCACAAACCACATAAATAACACTCCATTAAACCCAATACTTCAAACAAAAGCACCAGCAATAAGCAACGAGGAAGAAAATCTTCCTCGCGGGGTCAGGAGAACCCTCGCCCAACTCAGGGCAGGGAAATCTCCTTTCCTCTACTCCTACCTACACAAAATCAATCCAACACAACACACATCACCAAACTGCCCGCTATGCAAAACACAAACACACACAACACAACACCTTTTTACATGCACACACATCAATACGACACTGGGACCAGAGGACCTTTGGGCAAACCCCGTAGCGGTTGCTGAGCTCCTCCGGGAGTGGGAAGAGGGGGTGAGCAAGGCGAGAGGCGTGCCGGACGGATCTACCCAAGGTTGATAGAAACCCTGGAAACTGGCAAACTTCATCATCATCTATGGTGGTTACCCGGGGTAAATAGCATTTTAAATTCTAGAAGGGGGTCCTAGGAGGGTTCGAACCCCCTCTTAGCTTTTTGGAGGGTCGACCCGGGGTGCAAAATTTTTAAATCTAGAGGGTGTCAGGCATAGATGAACACGGTCAAAAAAAGGGGGGGTGTTTACCCCGGGTAAATGACTTTTCAAAATCTAGGAGGGCGGTCCTAGGACGGGTCGAACCATACATGGGCAAGTTGGTCCAGAGTAGGGGGGTTAAACCCCAAATTAGGGGGCGGTTAAAATCCGAGAAACGCAAAATACCCATATCGTTTTTTTTTCTGGAGTGCATTTTACCCATATCGTTTTTCGAATTTGAATGAAAAATAGGTAAAAAACGCTAACTTTAGGTCAAAAAGGCCTTTTTATTGCTTTTTTAAGCTTTTTATTGTTTAAAACATCCATTTTGACCTCAAAGCTTGAGTTTGGAAGCAGTAAGAAGTCATTTTAAAGACATTTTTTTCTTCATTTTTCCAAAATTGGGGGTGTTAACCTTATCTCCCCCCCCCCACTTCTGAGTGGGGGGGGGGGGTTAAACCCCCCTTCTCAGAATTTGGGGGGGGAGGTTAACCCCCCCCCAACTCCCCCCCCCCCAACTCTCCCCCACCCCCCCCGTGCCCATGTATGGTCCGGACCCCCCCTAGCTTTTTAGGGGGGGTCGACCCGGGGTGCGAAATTTTGAAATCTAGAGGAAGGTCAGGTGGGGTCCGGTGTCCAAAGCAAAACAGTTTTAAACCATAATAACTTTAATAATAGTTCTTTTTATAGGATAATACTACGTTTTATTAAAAAAAAGCGATATTTAGGTATAAAAAGGGTGTAAAAACATGAATTTGTGTTAAAAATTCACGTTTTTGCAAAAAAAGTTTAGTATAAAAAAAGTACTTAAAATTTTAGGGGAAAAGGGGCGTCAGATTTCAAAATCTAGAGGGGGTCAGGGGTGAAAAATTCGAAAATTTGGGAGGAAGGGCCCCCTGGATTTTTTCTAGGGGGGGCCCCAAAATTTCGAGGCTAGGGGGGGGGGGTGGACCCCACCCTACCCCCCCCCCTTGTTCATCTATGGTGTCAGGTGGAGTCCGGTGTCCGGAGCAGACCTGAGCACGGTCTTGAAATGCCCCCTCCCCCGCTTTATTGGGGGATTTGCCCCCCCCCGTTTTATTTCCCTCCCCACGCCAAAAAATGAAAAAATACCCTAAAATTATGACGCCATTTTTGACCTATGATGACGCCATCATCGCGAATTTTTTGCAGTTTTTAGCCTATTTCAATGTATTTTAAGCCATTTTAGACCTATTTTTACCTTATTTTCGCTTTTTTTTGTCCCTTTTTTCCCTTTTCCCTTCTTTTTTTCTCTTTTTTTCTCCTTTTTTTCTTTTTTTTCTTTCCCCCCTGCTTGCCCCCCGTTTTATTGCCCGCCCCCCGTTTCAAAAAAGTTGCCCCCCCCCCACCCCCCCCCGTTTTGGAATTCCCCCCCGGTTTTAACCCCGGGGGGGGGGGCAGTGCACAGGTCTGCTAGATTTTATTGAATAAAAAGCGATATTCTAGTATAAAAAGGGTGTAAAAACATGAATTTACGTTTTTATTAATAATAAAA